>JAGIQG010000009.1:90390470-90465470 GCA_024679065.1 Sphyrna mokarran
GCTGGCCTGAGAGAGCAGGAGGCAGAGCTGGCCTGAGAGAGCAGGAGGCAGAGCTGGCCTGAGAGAGCAGGAGGCAGAGCTGGCCTGAGAGAGCAGGAGGCAGAGCTGGCCTGAGAGAGCAGGAGGCAGTGCTGGCCTGAGAGAGCAGGAGGGAGAGTGGGCCTGAGAGAGCAAAAAAAAAAGGAGACAGAGCTGGCCTGAGAGAGTAGGAGGCAGAGCTGGCCTGAGAGAGCAGGAGGCAGAGCTGGTCTGAGAGAGCAGGAGACAGTGCTGGCCTGAGAGAGCAGGAGGCAGAGCTGGTCTGAGAGAGCAGGAGGCAGAGCTGGCCTGAGAGAGCAGGAGGCAGAGCTGCCTGAGAGAGCCTGGACCGTTCTTGCACAAAAGGCAAGATCAGCATCTCCTAATAAGCCAGTGAGAGTCTGTGCAGTTTCTGGGTCTTCATGGAGTCCCTCTGGCATATGTTCCACCAGGAAAGGCATGAAAGCAATAGGCCCTTCTTCACCTCCTACTCTGCTTGAAAGTCATAAAAAAGGCAGTATTGCCTGATTATTTCATGCTACCTGCATCTTTGTGCTTCTATAGATGAGAGACATGATTGAATATTAATCTGCAATGATCACCTTCCATCACCAAGCTAAGGGGAATTATTGTCTGGTATTTTTGACTTTGGGATTTTCCAGTCTGGCCAAAAGCAGTTCCCATGTAATGGGGTCCCTGGCAGTGTGGCGAGTGAGAAACACAAATGGCTATTGAATTCAGTGGGACCAGAAAATCCCACTGGCAATCAATGCAAACCAGCTCCACCATCGGAAATCCCTCCGTGGAGTGAACTAGAAAATCCTGGTCATTGTGAATCCCTGGGATAGCCCTCATTCCAGGTATTTCAACACAAGATCCTCCCTTGCAGCTAAAACACATCATGAAGGATCACATGAGTCTGAAGGTCCTCAAAAGCACCACCCGTGACCCCCCCTTCTCCTTCGCCCCTCCCTCTTCCACATCCTCCTTCCCCCCTCCCTATGACCCCAACACCTCAGGCACAACAGCACATTCACAAAGGGGATTGGATCTGAATGAGTACAAGCAGCTTCTATCAACCTCAGTCAGAACACTGCCACCCAATATCTGGTGTCCAAATCCTTCCATTAACATAACGTGTCTCAGTTGAGCTTTGTCCTGAAGTGGAAATTATTAGAGTGTTCCTTCAATCAGTAAGAAAGGACAGTAATGGATGATTCCCAGAAGCACTCAGATCCTTACTCTAGCAATTCTTTACAAAGTTACTTTCCTACAGTGTCATTGCATCAAGCTGTCGAAATAGTGTTGCTCCGATTCCACTTTGAGAGCAGTTTCCAGCCCTCTCCTGTCACTATCCACATCCTTCTACCCTCCTTGATCCTTAACAAACCCATTCCCCAGATCACTCTCCTACTTCCCCCTTTAATCATAGAACCCATCTTAACATAGAACATAGAACATAGAACAATACAGCACAGAACAGGCCCTTCGGCCTTCGATGTTGTGCCGACCAAAATAAAAAGCAATGCCCCTCCTACCTAAACCATTCCCTTCTCATCCATATACTTATCAACTAACCTCTTAAACGCCACCAAACTTGGCGCACCTACAACAGCTGCAGGCAGGGCATTCCACTCCCTAATCACTCTTTGAGTAAAGAACCTACCTCTGATATCCGTCCTATAACTCATACAAACTCATAACTCATCTTCATTGTTATTGATACTCCTCTCTCTAATCTATTTTCTGCTGATATCCCCATGCTCCACATTGACCTCACCCTTGAAGCCCCCATGCACAGTGACCTACAGGAATCCCCCCACCCATGAGAACACCTGATGTCTCCCTCTTCAAACCTGGACTGGGACTAAGACATGTACGCCAGGCACAGCCCTATTGTATAGTTAAATTCTGGCTCCAACACTGTGATATCTTTTAAAGTGGTTGAATCCCACATTACTAGTGCTGCCAGCGCCGTTGGGAGTTGTCCCAATTTTCCTGGTGGTAGCAGGAGAATCATGTCCCATATTCTGGCTATTCCAGGTGCAGCACGGTAGCATAGTTGGTTAACACTGCTGCCTCATTGCGCCAGAGACCCAGCTTTGATTCCTGGCTTGGAAGACTGTCTGTGCAGAGTCTGCACATACTCCTCATGTCTGTGTGGGCTCTGCTTTCCTCCCAGAGTCTGAAGGACGTGCATTGGCCATTCTAAATGCACCTGAACGTACCCAAAAAGCTGCCAGAGTGTAGCGACTGGGTGAATTTCACAGTAACTTCATTGCAGTGTTAATGTATGCCTATTTGTGACACCAATAAATAAACTTAAAAAACAGTTGAAATATGATATATTGCCTTTTATAAATTCAGGAAAACCTCCCAGCTCTCATAATCTGTGTCCCTTTCATCACCAGTAACGTGAGTTTAATGAATGAAACAGGAAGTTATTGCAGTGTTAGTTTGATTGAAAACTCTCCCAAAGAATATTTCTCTAAATGTTGTGGGTGTCTGAATTTGGAGAGAGTCCAGGGTAAGTGTGAGAGCAGACAGGAACACACAAAACCCACAGCTTCTGTTTGGGCAGCTGGCATCCTGACTGTGGACAGGTTCAATAGGCTGTTACCAATAGGAATTTAGATCACCAGACTGTCATCTGTTGCTGAGAGACATTCTCTCCTGGAGTTCACATTTTATCACAACACTTCTAAATAACTCAGTCCCTTTGCATCTCTCGGGTGAGTTGGTGATCCAGCTCCCTGAGCTTAGCTGTGGTGAAATACCTCAGTAAAACAGTTTGCGATATATGGACACTAACCCCAGATACAGGGCTGTCCCATCACAGGTCAACACTCAGAGCATCTTCACAAGGAGAAACAGACCTGGACACAAAACAATCCCTTCCTGGCTGGAAATGGGGACAGTCTTTGCATCATTTTGATCTTTTAACTTCCTGCTGGACAGTAATCTGAGGGAATTTTTTATTTTAGTGCAGCCAGTCTGGTTTCAACAGGAAAAGACAATTAATGCAGAAAATCAGAGCCTAATGGTTTGAACCAAGAATGTTGTCAGATCTTAGTGTAGATAAGGACACTCTGCACTGTTACAGTGCAGAAGAAACCCATTCAGCCCATCATGTCTGCACTAGCTATCGAATGAGCAACTCATCTCCCAATCTTTCTTCTCTCTGTAACAGGTGATGTTGTGGCATTCATAGAATCCCGACAGTGCAGAAGAAGTCCATTCAGCCCATCAACTCAGCACCAACTCTCTAACAGAGTATTTTACCCAGCTCTCTCTCCCATCCTACCCCTATAATCCCACACATTTATTATGGCTAATCCCATCTAATCTCCACATATTTGGACACTAAGGGGCAATTAACATGGACAATGTACCTAACCTTCACATCTTTGGACTGTGGGAGAAAACGAGAGCACCCAGAGGAAACCCATGCAGGCACAGGGAGAATGTACAAACTCCAAAAAGACAGTCACCCAAGGCTGGAATTGAACCTAGTTTCCTTAAGATGTGAGGTAGCAGTGCTAATCACTGTGTCACTCTGCCACCAATATTGTCACTGGACTAATAATTCAGAGACAGTGTGATTCTCTAGGGACCTGGGTTTTGAAATTTTAATTCAACAAAAAATCAGGAATTTAAAAGTCTGATAATGACTGTGAATACAGTAAGAAGTCTGACAACACCAGGTTTCAGTCTAACCGATTTATTTGATAGTAAACTCACAAGCTTTCGAGGTTTTCCTCTTCATCAGGTGAATGGAGAGTTCTGGCCTCAGACAGAGCGTATATCCGCACAGACAGTTTACAGATTACTGATTAGAATATGACTCTTTACACCTAACCTGCTATTCAAGTCTTAAAGTGGTTAACAATGTGAGTGGAAGGAGCACTGAGCACAGGTTAGAGAGATGTGTATTGTCTCCAGATGGTATTGCCTGTCTGGAGATTGTACTGTCTGGTGTTGTCAGGCTTCTTACTGTGTTTACCCCAGTCCAACCCTGGCATCTTACATAATGACTGTGAAATCATTGCTGACTGTTGTATAAATCCATCTGGTTCAATAATGTCCCTTTGGGGAAGGAAATCTGCCATGCTAACCTGATCTGGCCTACATGTCACTCCCGATCCACAACAATGTGTTTGATCCTGAAGTGGCCACTCAGTTGTAACAAAGCATT
The DNA here is from genome assembly GCA_024679065.1 of Sphyrna mokarran. Lineage (NCBI taxonomy): Eukaryota > Metazoa > Chordata > Chondrichthyes > Carcharhiniformes > Carcharhinidae > Sphyrna > Sphyrna mokarran. The sequence continues at coordinate 90,394,684 of JAGIQG010000009.1, forward strand.
ATGAAGCTGAACAGGAATGGAACTGAATGGGCCACCCGTCACTAGGTACTGGACTAAACTACGGCAGAATCAGTCCTGTCAACCCTGCAAAGCCTTACTAACATCTGGAGTCTTGGGAGAGATATGGTACAGACTAGTCAAGCAACAGCCTGACATAGTCACACTCACTGAATCATACCTTACAGATAATGTCCCAGATACCACCATTACCAGCCCTGGGCACATGTCCTGTTCCACTGTCAGGACAGACCCAGCAGAGGTGGCAGTATGGTGGTATACAGTCAGGATGGAGTTGCCCTGGGGATCTTCAACATTGACTCTGGACCTCATGAAGTCTCATGGTCCCAGGTCAAACGTGGGAAAGGAAACTTCCTGCTGATTACTATGTACTACCCTTCTTCAGCTAATGAATCAGTATTCGTCCATTTTTAACATTGTATGGAGGAAGCACTGAGGGTGGCAAGGATGCAGAATGTACTCTGGGTGGCTTGGTAGTACCACCACAGACTGAACTGGTTGGGTTCTAAAGGATATAGCTGCTAGACAGAGGTGGTGAGGGAAACAAGAGGGAAAAACATACTTGACCTCATTCTCATCAACCTCCTGCCTATAGGTGCATCTGTCCATGATAGTATCGGTAAAAGTGACCACAGCACAGTCACTGTGGAGACGAAGTCCCATCTTGACATTGAGGATACCCTCAATCATGTTGTGTGGCACTATCACTGTGCTAAATTGGACAGACTTCAAACAGATCTAGCAGATCAACACTGGGTACTTTCGGCCATCAGCAGCAGCAGAATTGTACTCAATCATAATCTATAACCTCATGGCATATCCCCCACTCAACATTACCATCAGGAGATCAACCCTGGTTCAATGGAGAGTGCAAGAGGGCAAACCAGGCACCAGCCATACCTAAAAATGATGTGTCAATCTGGTGAAGCTATAACACGGGACTATTTATGTGCCGAACAGCATAAGCAGCAAGTGATAGACAGAATTAAGAGATTCCCCAACCAATGGATTAGATACAAGCTCTGCAGTCCTTCCACATTCAGTTGTGAATGGTGATGGACAATTAAACGACTCACTGGAGGAGGAGGCTCCACAAGTATTCCCATTCTCAATGATGGAGGAGCCCAGCACATCAGTGCAAAAAACAAGGCTGAAACTTTTGTAAAAATCTTCAGCCAGGAGTACCAAGTGGATGATCCATCTTGGCCCCCTCCAGAGGCCCCCAGTATCTCAGATGCCAGACTCCAGTCAATTCGATTCATTTCACGTGATATCAAGAAATTGCTGAAGGCACTGGACAAGGCAAAGGCTGTTGGCCCTGACAATACTCCAGTAATTGTACTGAAGACTTGTGTTCCACAACTTGCCACTGCCCTCACCAAGCTCTTCCTGTATAACTACAACAGTGGCATCTAACCAGAAATGTGGAACATTTTTCAGCTATGTCCTGTACACAAGAAACAAACCCAGCCAGACCAAATACCGCCCTATCAGCTCCATCAGTAAAAGGATAGAAAGGCAATCAACAATACTATCAAACAGTACTTACTCATTAATAACCTGCTTATGGATGGTCAGTTTAGGTTCTGCCAGCATCACTCACCTCCTGACCTCATTACAGCATTGGTTCAAACATGGACAAAAGAGCTGAATACTAGAGGTGAGGGTGACTGCCATTGGATGAAGGCAGCATCCTCTTCACTGCCTGCTTTCCCACCTATTTCAGCATCATCCACAAACTTTGCTACATTACACTCTGTCCCTGCCTGCAGATTCTTTGTATAGATTCTAAACAGTTGATATCTGAGGGCTGAGCCCTGAGGGACCCTGCTAGCTACATTTCAACAACCAGAGAAGGAGTCATTGATCCCTACTCTGTACTTTCTGTCAGTGCATGAACATTCTATAATGAGGAACACTTGCAGCAAATGGACAGACCCCCTCACACCTGGTTTAGTTATCAGCATCACGAAAACAAATGTCATTGTCCAGATGTTACCATTCTACCATCGATCAACATTAAAATCAATTCCCACTGCAAAAGCTGCAGTTGTTGTGTCCAAACTGAGTACGAGCGTGTAAAACAAGAGAAACATGATTATAAACACCATCCAATTTTCTTTTGAAATTTTTTATTGGCTGGAATTCTCCAGCTGTTCATGGCCTACTGCTGCTCCAGTGAGAATTTAGCGTTCAGCCAAATCTCCGTTCACTGCAGTGATTGGGAGAATCCTAGCTGTGGGTGAGATTAGAGAATCTGGCACATTGTCTTTGCTTCCACCTTCCTTGTGGGCAGTGAGTTACAGATCATTATCATTAGCTCCATAAAAAATGTTCTTCCTCGTATTCCCTCTTACCAAAGTCTTAAACTATGTCTCTTAATCCTTGTACTATTTGTCAAACTAATGCTGTCTTAAATGCTTTAATCACAGAAAATCGTTCCTCTTCAAGGACTAAGGATATTCTGGAAGAATTTGTGTTTTTAAAAAAACTCCGCTCTTTAAGTGTTAGTTCAGGGGCTCTGGTTGCTGCTGTTCCTGGTAAAGACAGCATATTACATGAAAAGGTAATTAAGCAGTTTTAAAGAAGCTGGTGAACTATTTACAGAAGGGTCACATTTTGAAATAAAACCATACCTGGAAAACTGTGTTTAAAAGCTGGTAGGCTGATTTGCTTTTGGGGGGATGGGGGGCTGAGGGGGGGAGTGTGGGAAGGGGAAGGATCAAGTTCTTGACCCAATCCAAAGATGAAGACAAATGGAAGTTGCTCCAAACTCGCTCTAAATTCTGAATTGGACTGACTGTAAGATTCCCTTGAAATACATCTGAAAAGTGGGCAAGAGCCATTGACTATTTCTCAGACCTGTAAGTCAACCAGACTCTATTTCAAGGACTTAATCCTTTTCCTTTGAACCATTAATTTTTAACAATTTGGCAGAATTCTTCTATTGTATCTTTTTGTGTGTGAGTTAAGGTATTTATGAAGAGTAATAGTTGTACTTTCACATTTCGTAGTCTATGCTACTAAGCTAAGACACTTGACAAAAGTAGTTTTATAATAAATTGATAATTTTTTTGTGTATTGAAGAGATTAATGGGTGAAGCACATACTTAGTCATGTAGCTGGCTGAGAAAATAATTTAAATAGAAATTGTAACCCATGGTGTAGCAGAACTAGAGACAGATAGGGCACTCCCTCCATTCGGGTTGTAACAATGGAAACAGTTTTCTTTATCTCTCTTATCTAAATTTTTCTTGATCTTGCATTCCCCTGTAAAATCTCTCCTCAATATCCTTTGCCCCAAAGGGAACAATGCCTGCTTCTCCAATTTAATCTTGCAGCTAAAGTCCCTCATCCTTGGATTAAAACAAGGTCAACAACCCCAGAGGTCTTGGAGTGTGCTGTCACCATCAGTGTACACACATTGCTAAGTCAATGATGTCTGCACTGGCTCAGTCACATAGATTGGACAGCAGCTGTATATCCAAAGATCTTCTGCAGACTGCACTGACCACTGGATGCTGGGCATCTGTATCTCTGCAACAAGGACAGCCATAAGCAGCATATGACGATCGCGGACATCGCCAACTGACAACTGAGAGACAGTCACCAACATGGAGGATAATAATTCATGATTAGGCAAATGTGTAATAAGGGCAGTAGTGACACGATCCTGGGAAAGTCCAACCTGAGTGAACTGGTTATTGCTAAGTATGTGTTGTTTTATAGCACTGTCAATGACCCTTTCTATCACTTCGTTGATGATCAAGAGTAGACTGTGGGCTGGTTATTGCCTGGATTGGCTTCTTCCTGTTTCTTATATACAGGGCATAGCAGGTCCATGTTGTAATTGTACTGAAACACCTTGACTAGTGCAGCTGTAGGTTCTGGAGCACAAGTAATATTGTCAGGACCCATTGCCTTTGCAATGTCCAGTGTCTTCAGCTGTTTCTTCATATGAAGAGTGAATTAAAGCTTGAAGACTGAACTGCTGGTGACCCCTGGAGGAGGCTGAGATGGATCATCCACTTGGCACTTCTGGCTGAACATTGTTGAAAATGCTTCAGCCTTATCTTTTGCACTGATGTGCTGGGCTCTTCCATCATTGGCAATGGGGTTACAGGTGAAACTTCCTCCTCCAGTGAATTACTTAATTATCCAGCATCACGCACAGTTGGATGCGGCAGGATTGCAGAGCTTAGATATGATATGCAATGGATGCTATAGAGAAGTATAGAAAATGCAGGGCAGGGAAATACTTTAAAAAGGAATCAGGAGAGTAAAGAGACAAATGAAAAACCCTGGCAGTAAAACAAAGGAAAATCCCAAAGTGTTTTCTAAGTATATTAAGGAATAATGGGTAACCAGGGAAAGAGGAGAGTCCATTAGGGACCAAAATGGCAACCAGTGTGGAAAGGCAAAAGATGGAGGTGAGTATGAACTGAGTATTTTGCATCTGTGTTCACTATGGAGAAGAATAATATTGGTGTAGAAAGCAGGGAAGTAGATTGTAATAAATTGAACAGATTAACATTGAAAAGGAAAAGGTGTTAGTGGTTCTAATAGTCTTAAAAATGGATACATTTCCAGGATATGATCATTGTTTGTGGGATCATTTAGCTCCATCTATTACTTGCTACTTATCTGTTTGGTGTGCAAGTGGTCCTGTGTTGAGCTAAGTTTAGCTCTGCCTGGTGTTATTCCTGATAAGCCCTCCTGCACTCCTAATTAAACCAGCATGGTGGTAATGGTAGAGTGGGGGATATGCAGGGCCACGAGGTTACAGATTGTGGTTGAGTACAATTCTGGCATTGTGGCAGTGTGATGCAGCATGCTTTTTAAAATTAATTTGTGGAGTGTAAGCATTGCTGGCTATTCCAGCATTTATTGCCCATCCTTAAAAGACATTCAAATGGTAGTGGTGAACTGCTTTCTTCAGCCGCTGCACCTGTGGTGTATGTATAGTTAGTGCTGTTGGGGACAGAGTTTCAGGATCTTGACCCAGCAACAGTGAAGTAACAGCAATACAACAAACTTATAAGGTTGGTGTGCCATGTACCTGCTGCATTTACCCTTCTAGATGGAGCTTTGGTGAGTTCTTGTAGTACATGTTTCTGATGGTGCACAGTGCTGCTGTTACTGCGTGTCATTTGTCATAATCCAGGTCAAAACTGTGTGCCGTAATACGGTCTGTCTGAGACCAGAACTCTCTACTCATCTGACAAAGGGGCAAACCCTGAGAACTTGTGGGTTTACTATCAAATAAACTCATTAGACTTTAACCTGGTGTTGTGAGACTTCTTACTTGTTGACCTCTCCTATAGCCAGACAGGATTTGAAAATTAGTTTCAGAGCAATCTCCTTCCTTGCTTCATACAGTAATCCAGGATACATCTCATCTGAACCTGGAAATGTATCCATTTTTAAGACTATTAGAACCACTAACACCTCTTCCTTTTCAATGTTAATCTGTTCAATTTATTACAATCTACTTCCCTGCTTTCTACACCAATATTATTCTTCTCCATAGTGAACACAGATGCAAAATACTCAGTTCATACTCACCTCCATCTTTTGCCTTTCCACACTGGTTGCCATTTTGGTCCCTAATGGACTCGCCTCTTTCCCTGGTTACCCATTATTCCTTAATATACTTAGAAAACACTTTGGGATTTTCCTTTGTTTTACTGCCAGGGTTTTTCATTTGTCTCTTTACTCTCCTGATTCCTTTTTAAAGTATTTCCCTGCCCTGCATTTTCTATACTTCTCTATAGCATCCAATGTTTTTAAACTCTTGTATTTGTCATAAGCCTCTCCTTTTTCCTTACCAGTCCAATCCTCGATATCCAGGTTTTTCTGGATCTCTTGTGTCACTTTATGGGACCATGTTGACCCTATACTCTCTCTATTTCATTTTTGAATGACTTCCATTGCTCTGATGTGGGATTGGGTTCATTTTCCTTAGGCAGCAGAATCAGAGGGAGAGGGAGAAGAGACAGCAGAATAGACAAACTGTTCATAGAGCGGATGAGGAGCTGGCGGGCTGTCACCAGGAGGCCCACTCAGGCCTTTTATGGAGCCCTCAACCAGTGTGTTCAGTGGTTCTGCATCACTGGGAGGTGGTCACTGAACTTACTACTAGTGCGTGCCTGCTAACTTGGCAACTGTCATTACACATTCATCTGCAATAATCAACAGTTACATCCAACTTTCATTCTCCACAATTACTCAGCAGCAAGGCCTAGCCACCGCACATCTGGAAAGGGAAAAGACACTGAGGCCAGGACACTGGGGTTAATAATAAACATCTGGAATGGGAAAGGGCACTGAGGCCAGGACACTGGTGTCAATAATAAACATCTGGAATGGGAAAGGGCACTGAGGCCAGGACACTGGGGTTAATAATAAACATCTGGAATGGGAAAGGGCACTGAGGCTAGGACACTGGGGTTAATAATAAACACCTGGAATGGGAAAGGGCACTGAGGCCAGGACATTGGTGTCTTTGTTATAATCCAGGTCAGAAACTCCAAGGTATTTCACGAAATCAGCCTAGACCTTAGGTTTTGCATTTTGAATTTGTTACGGGTAAGTATAAGATGTTTCACTTCAGGTATGGTTCAAATAATCCACTAGGAAGCTTCTATCCTTCTGCTTTTCTTCTCTGTCAAAATACCTTTCAAACATGGTCACATTACATACTCAGTGAATTTTCCTACTATTTGGTATATTCATCAAATAATTCACCTCACTCAATTTCCTTTTAATTTGATAAGGCCTAATAAATGTTGGCTTTTAAAGGTTCACTTACCAATGGTACCAGTACTTTATTCCCATTAGCTCCATTAGCAAAACTATGAATTTTTGATTTCTTATCCACTTCCTGTTTCATCACATGCTGTGCCACTTTTAAATGTTGTCTAATCAATTCAGTTGCTCTATTTAACCTTTCCCTAAAATTTGACACATAGTCCAATAATGTGGTCTCAGAATGCTGACTCACCAAATTCTCAATCAATTTCAATAGTCCTCTTACCTCATGACCAAAAATCAATTCCAATAGATTGAATTTGGTTGATTCATTAAGCGCATTCCTGACTGTAAAAGTTACAAATCCTCTGGATAATCTTGACAATGAGCCCATAACATTGTCTTTAAAGTTTGATGTCATCACATCCCTGTGATTCTGGATGGTATGCAGTTGATTTAAATTATTTTATTCCTAAGCTATCTATAACTTCCTTGAACAACTTTGATGTAAAATTTGATCCTTGATCTGATTGTATTTCTGTGGGTAGTCCATATAGAACAAAGAACAAAGAAAATTACAGCACAGGAACAGGCCTTTCAACCCGCCAAGCCTGCATTCACCACGCTGCCCAACTTAACTAAAACCACCTAAACGTCCAGGGACCATATCCCTCTATTCCCATCCTATTCATGTACTTAGCAAGATGCTCCTTTTTTTCCACTTCTACTATCTACCCCGGCAATGAATTCCAGGCAACCACCACTCTCTGTGTAAAAAATCTGCCTCATACATCTCCTTTAAATCTTGTCTCTCGCATCTTAAACCTATGCCCCCTAGTAATTGACTATTCCACTCTGGGAAAAAGCTTCTGACCATTCACTCTGTCCATGCCTCTCATAATCTTGTAGACTTCTATCAGGTCTCCCCTCAACCTCCATCGCTCCAGTGAGAACAAATCAAGTTTGTCCTACCGCTCCTCATAGTAAATACCTTACATACCAGGCAATATCCTGGTAAATCTTTTCTGTACCCTCTCCAAAGCCTCCACATCCTTCTGGTAGTGTGACATCAGAATTGAACACTATATTCCAAGTGTGACCGAACTAAGTTTCTATAAAGCTGCAAAGTGACTTGCCAATTTTTAAACACAATACCCCGGCTGATGAAGGTAAATGTGCCGTAAGCCTCCTTGACTACTTTCTCCATCTGCATTGCCACTTTCAGTGACCTGTGTATCTGTACACACAGATCCCTCTGCTTATCAAAATCTGTATTAGATCTTCCAAAATGCATTACCTCACATTTGTCTGGATTAAACTCCAGTTGCCATCTCTCCGTGCAAATCTCCAAACTGATCTATATCCTGCTGTATTCTCTGATGGTCTTCATTACTCTCTGCAAGTTGGCCAATCTTTGTTTCATCCTTAAACTTAATAATCAATCCAGTAACATTTTCCTCCAACTCATTTATATATATTGCAAACAGCACAATGTAGTAAAACATTTAAGTAATTTCTCTATAATCCTTTAGCTGTAATATTGCATAATGGGATAGCTCTGGAAACTGAGTAGACACATCCCTTATAGTCAATAGATACTGAATCCCCCTTTTTGTTTTAATTAAGACTCGGATAAATAGTTCCTTAAATGCTGGAATGGGTATTAAGGGCACTGGTTTTATCATCACTTGAAGCCAGGATATTGGGGTCATTAACAAACACCTGGAATCGGAAAGGGCACTGAGGCCAAGGCAGTGGGATCATTAATAAACATCTGGAATGGGAAAGGACACTGAAGCCAAGGCACTGGAGTCATTAATAAACATCTGGAATCGGAAAGGGCATTGAGACCAGGACACTGGAGTCATTAATAAATATCTGGAATGGGAAAGGGCACTGAGACCAGGACACTGGGGTCATTAAACATCTGGAATAGGAAAGGGCACTGAGGCCAGGACACTGGGGTCATTAAAATATATTTGTGCTCTTCCTATAATAAGAAGTCTCACAACAGGTTTATTTAGTTACATAAGCCACATGCTTTCGGAGTGCTGCTCCCTCATAAGGTGAGTGGGAGTTCCGTTCACAAACAGGGCATATGAAGACACAAACTCAATTTACAAAATAATGGTTGGAATGTGAGTCTTTATAGGTAATCAAGTCTTAAAGGTACAATGTGAATGGAGAGAGGGTTAAGCACAGGTTAAAGAGATGTGTATTATCTTCAGCCAGGACACAGTGAAATTTTGCAACTCCTGGCAAGTCATTACAGACAATGTGACATGAACTCAAGATCCCAGTTGAGGCCATCCTCATGTGTGAGGAACTTGACTATCAGTCTCTGCTCAGTGGCTCTGCATTGTCCTGTGTTGTGAAGGCTGCCTAGGAGAACATATACCTGAAGACCAGAGGTCGAATGCCCGTGACTGCTGAAATGTTCTCCAACAGGGAGACAACACTCTTGCCTGGTAATTGTCAAGCAGTCTTCATTCATCCATTGTCATAGTATTTGCATGGTTTCCCCAATGCCCAGGGACCCGCCTGGGATTGCAAAATACCTTTAAGACTTGATTACCCATAAAGACTCGCATACCAATCATTAGTTTGTAAACTGAGTTTGTGCCTTTATATGCCCTGTTTGTGAACAGAACTCCCAGGTAAAGGAACAGTGCTCTGAAAGCTGGTAGCTTGTGCTACCAAATAAACCTGTTGAACTTTAACCTGGTGTTGTGAGACTTCTTACTGCATTTACCCCAGTCCAATGCCGGCATCAACACATCATCTTTTCTTATAACCCAATTTATTGAAACCCTATATCCATCACTGTGAGTATGCCACCTTCCTCTATCTCAGATTCTGTGGTCTTCCCCTACTCACTAATATAGAGACAAATCATGAGGGAGGGGGTGAACGCTGAGTGTCTTTTGCCCTCTCAGTATCCTCCAAACAGAGGCACTATCCAGTATGTATCCCATCCTAATCCTAACCATTCCTCCAGCTTTGCAATACAGTGGATATGGTGCAGTTCATGACCATGTTAGCAGAGGATGCTAGGACACTATTACACTATAGAGAAAAACAACTCCCATTCTGACACCTTCACCCAGAGACAGCTGACTCCACAGAAAGCTGAATTCTAATTGGCCAATTTGGGCTTTCATCTGGTTTGTACTTGCATATCCTGTATTTCTGGCCTCTTCAGGACTGGTTTCCGCTCTTGGGACTTTCCAACCCATGATATCTCATAATAAAATGTTACCCTATCAAGAGTAATCCTAAGAGTTTCGCTGTGTTATTATCTATAGTAATGTTAGAATGTTCCAGTAACTGTTAATAACCTCACCCCATTCCATCTGATGTCCAAAAATATATTTAATCTATAAATGTCATTACAAAATACTTCATTTATAAATGTAATTACAAAATAATTGCATGGAAAATTACAAAATAATTCCACTTTTTTAACTCTATGCAATTTTAATATTCTTGATATTTACTGAATACATTTCCATATCAAGCATACAGGCTGAAAGCAAAATATTTCAAATTGAATATGAAGCAAGTGCAATAGAATTCATTTCTATTGTGAGTAGAATAGCATGTCCCACTCTCAGGTGTTTCAATACAATTTCAAAGTTGCTGCCATTCACATTGTGTATTCCATGTGGGACCTACAGCCTGAGGGGCTCTGCAGTAAACAATTTCCAGGCCCTCCATGTACAATGATTGAAGGACACCCTGGAAGATACTCCTCACATTAATTCTCGTCTGACCCCAAACCAGATTGTACCTGTGCTTTCCAGTGTTACTGTACCAATATAGAATATTCATTTGTAAGGTGTTTATTATATTCACATTGTCACTTAGTGAATTATTTTTGAAGGTTAGCCGTCCATCCAATATTGAAAAGTTCAGCAGCCAATTTATGTGAGTCTTTTGGTGGTGTAGCATGGGGAAGGATGTTGACCACTGATTTTTTTGGTATGTTTAACGTATCTTCACGTCCATAAAATGTTTTTTATTCCTTGGGGAATAGTGAGGGGAAGTAATGGAAGAACTTTCAAGTTGATTATCAGCTGTTGAACTCTCCAGCCATGGCCAACAAGTCTTGGCATTGAAATTGAACCCGGAGCTTCTAGTTGAGTGGTAACAGTGCTACCATTGAACAACAGGATCTCCACACCACTGATATTAATTGTATTTAATTGCATAGAGATTATGGACATTTCCAGAGAAGTGATGGCACAGTGGTATTGTCATTGGGCCAGTAATGCAGAGACGCAAGGTAATGCTCTGGGATCTGGGTTGAAATCTCGCCATGGCAGATGGTGAAATTTGAATTCAATAAAAATCTGGAATTAAAGGTCTTATGATGACCATGAAACCATTTTCGATTGTCAGAAAAGTCTATCTGGTCTTTACTGCTTTAGAGATGAAATCTGCTGTCCTTATCAGGTCTGGCCTTCAAGATCCACAGCCATGTGGTTTACATACCTAACAAATCATTCAGTTTGAGGATAATTAGGGATGGATAACAAATGCTGGCTGAGCCAGCAATGCCCACATCCCAGGAATGAATATTAAAAAATTGGAGATTCACTTGAATCCCAATAGACACAGATTGAAATTGTGTTTATTTACACTGCTTATAATTAGTAGCTGTGTAAATATAAAGGTGTGTAAAAATTGGCTCCAATTCTTCCTTAACCAATGAGTGACTAAGGAAGATTTATATTCCCTGAAGAGGAAACAGACTAATGGGACCTTGCATTAACATAAAAACACCTCTGTCAAATCAACTTTCCATCCAATGTCTCCCCAATAGAGCCAGGAGAGTGGTTTTATCCAGAAACTCAGAAACTCAAAGTGGTAGACAGTCTCTGGAGAGACCAAGAAGGGACATTGAGCTGAAATACTGGCTGAGCCACATTTAACACAAGACACTGGCTGTGATTCTCCCATCCTGCTGGAATAGGCCAGGTTATTGTAAATCAGTTGATTTGTGGGGTTCCTGCAAACATTTCTGCTGCATTTCCATTTCCCAGCGCTGGAATTTTGGCAGGGTCTGTTTTGCACCAGAAATCGGTGGGAAGACGTGGAAATGATTGGAATAATAATTTCCCTACAATTTAAATGAGATTAGTGGGCTCAGGACTGAAAACAAGGTCTGCATGAGTTACCAACTTTTGGGAACTAGTGGCCCAACCCTGAGAAGGGGGATGCAATTGGAGCTCCAGGGGTCAGGTGGTGGGGATTTGATGCCCCCAGAGCATGGGTATCCTGCAGTGCCAGCCTGGGTCTCCTAGAACTGCTCAAGGGACAAGGTGCCCATGCCCAGGGGGCAAACCTATGTGGGCAGTGCCACAGTGATAGATCCTATTTTGGGCAAATACCACGTAGGAGTTGGAGGGCCTTGCAGCTATTCTACATTGGGGGCAGGACAGAGGCCAGCCATCAGAGTGGGCTGCGGAGGTTGGGTTCTGTTGGGGAAGTGAGTCTGCCTGCGGGGGTGCCCATAGGGGAAGTTTGGGGATTTTCAATGTGAGGGGGCATTGGAGATCAGTGCAGCCTGGGATGGGGGAGGTAGCTGAGAATGGTCGGGGGGAGGCTGTGATTGGGTCATCGGATGTTTGAGAGGTGCATTAAGGGGGTCCCGAGCTGGCCAGCAAATGTGAGGCTGACAGTTTGGGGTGACTGTGTATGCGTAGAAGCTGCTGGTTTCAGCCTCCCAGGTGGGAATAGACCCCATCCCCTGAAATGTAATGTCAATCGTGTTTGTGGCCTCTGCATTGCACAGAGTGTGGGAGATTCTAGTGTGAACTCCCACTGAAAAAATAATCGGGATTTCTACCAGTTTCCTCATGAATTCAACACTTTGAATTTTCTGAGGAGAATTCCACCCACTGTCATGATTCATGTGTTGAAGTGTGCCAATGGACCAAGTGTTTGGAGGATTGGTATTTAAACATCTGTGGATGCACTGTATGCAAATTTCCAGAAGGCATTTGACACGATGCCACAGTGCAAAATGTTGTAGGGGTAACATATCAGAATGGAAAGAGAATTGGCTGGCTAACAGGAAGCAGAGAGTAAGCAGAAATTGATCTTTTTTCTGGTTGGTAGGATGTGATGAGTGGAGTGCCAAGGGGATCAGTACTGGGGCATCAACTTTTTACAATTTATACCATTAACTTGGTAAAAGGTAATGTCGAGGTTGTTGAAAAGGACGAACTTCAAACAATGGCCATTACAAAAATTCTGAGCAAATCATTGGGATTAAAGACAGACAAGTCTCCAGGGCTAGACAGCCTAACCTAGGGTCATAAAGGAAGTGACAACAGAGATAGTGAAGGCATTTGTTATAATATTCTAAAATTCCCTGAATTCTGGAAATGTTCCAGTGGATTGGAAAAAGATGTTTAAAAGGGAAGAAAGGCAGAAAGTAGGAAACTGTAGACCAGTTAGTTTAACGACTGTATTGGAATGTTTTTGGGCTCCATTATTAAGGAAGTAGTACAAGACATTTGGAAAGTCAAAACACAATCCATCAGAGTCAATATGGTTTAAGAAGAATGAATCATATTTGAATTATTTGCTCGAGTTCTTTGAAGAAGAAATAAGCAAAGTGGATAATGGGTGTAGTGTCAATGCTTTTATTTAGAGTTCCAGAAGGCATTTGATAAGATGCCATACAGGAGATTAATGCACAAGGTAAGATCCCATGTGATTGAGAGTAATATATTAGCTTGGATAGAAGACTGGCTAACCAACAGAAAGCAGACAACGGTAACAAATAAGCCTTTTTCTGGTTGGCAAACTAATGGAATGCCAGAGGGTGCAATCCTGTGCTCCAACTATTTATATAATCTACATTAATGACTTGGATACAGGCATAGATTGTACTATAGTTAATTTTCAGATGATATTAAAATAGATGCGATGTAAGTTGCAATGAGGAAATAAGAAATTTACGAATGAACATGAGTAGCTTAGGTGATTGGGCAAAATTATCAAATAGAATTTAATGTGGACAGGTGTATGGTTACTCATTTTGGTCAGAGGAATAAAATGGCAACTCATTGTCTACACGAAGAGAAACTTCAGAATGCTTCGGTGTCGCGGGATCTGGGTATTCTTGTGCACAGATCAGAAAATTAGTATGCAGAAGGAGAAGGTAACGACTCAGGCAAATGGAATTTTGGCATTTGTTGCTCATGGAATACGGCATAAAAATAGGGAAGTTGTAACTCTGTAGGGTATTGGTGAGACTGAATCTGGAGTACTTCACTCAGTTCTATTCCCCTTACTTGAGAAATGATGTAACTCCATTGGAGATAGTTCAGAGAAGATTCACTAGATTGATTCTAGAGATGAAGGACTTATTTTATAATGAGAGATTGAGCAGTTTAGCCAATATTCGCTGGAGTTTAGAAGAATGAGAGGAGATGTAATTGAGGTATATAAAATACGAAAGGATATTGATGTAGAGCGGATGTTTCTCTTTGTTGGACATTTGGGAATTAATTTTAGGCAGATTTAAAACAGAACTGGAAAATTCAGCCCTAAGTGTTTTAGGTCACAGTATAAACATGTATAGAAAATAGATACAGGAGTAGGCCATTTGGCCCTTCGAGCCTGCTCCACCATTCATTATAATTATGGCTGATCATCAAATTCAATATCCTGATCCTGCCTTCCCCCTGTATCGCTCATTCGTTTTTGTCCCAAGAACTCTATCTAATATCTTCTTGAAATCACAGATTCACCACTCCCTAGGTGAAGAAATTTCTCTTCACCTCAGTTCTAAAATGCTGACCCCCTTATCCTCAAACTCTGACCTTTAGTTCTGGACTCCACCATCATTGGGCACATTTTTATTGACTCTATCCTGTCTAATCCTGTTAGAAATTTATAAATTTCTATGAGATCCCCTCTCACTCTTCTAAACTCCAGTAAATATAACCTTAACTGACTTAATCACAGGATTCCTACAATGCAGAATGAGCACAGTGCAGCAAACCTGCTCTGACAACAATCCCACCAAGATCCTATCCCTGTAACCCCATGTATTTACCATGTTAGTCACCCTAACACTAGGGGGCATGGAATGTCAACCTAACTTGCACTTCTTTGGAGTGTGGGAAGAAACTGGAGCACCCGGAGGAAACTCATATAGACATGAGGAGAAAGCGCAAACAGGAATTGGATCCGGGTCCTTGGTGTTGTGAGATAACAGTGCTAACCACTGTGCCACCATGCTGCCCAATCTCTCCCCATATTTTAGATCTGCTGTCTCAGGAATCAGCCTGGTAAACCTTTGCTGTACTTCCTCTATAGCAAGGACATCCTTCCTCAGATAAGGACACCAAAACTGCCCACTATACTCCAGATGTAGCCTCACCAGCACCCCATATAATTGCAGTAAAACATCCTTATACCTGTACTCAAATCCTCTCACTATGAAAGCCAACATACCATTTGCCTTCTTTACTGCCTGTTGCACCTCTCTGTTTATTTTCAGTGATTAATACACAAGGACACCAAGGTCTCACCGAGTATCCACCTCTCTCTGTTTACACCCATTCAAATTTTATTCATTCTATTTTTGCAACCAAAGTGGATAACCTCACATTGATCTAAATTATACTGTATCTGCTATGCAGATGCTCAATCAGCCTGTCCAAATCACGCTGAAGCATCTCTTCATTCTCCTCACAGCTCACCCTCCCATCCAACTTTGTATCATTTGCAAATTTGAGGATATATATTTAGTTCCCTCTTCCAAATCATTAATATATAATGTGAACAGTTGGAGTCCTAGGACAGTTCACTGCAGTACCCCACTAATAACTGCCTGTCAATCGGAAGGAGACCCATTTATTCCAACTCTTTGCCTCCTGTCTGCTAACCAGTTTTCTATCCACCTCAAGACACTATCTGTAATCCCATTGCTTTAACCTTAAATAATAATCTGCTGTGTGAGACCTTGTTGAAAGCCTTCTGAAAATCTAAATAAACCACATCTACTGGATCTCCCTGATCAACTCTACTAGTTACATCTTCAAATAATTCCAATTTATTGATCAAGAATGATTTCCCCTTTATAAATCTATGCTGACTTTGTCTGATTATAATCACTGCTTTCCAAATGCTACATTATAAATCCTTGACAAATGATTCTCACAACTTCCCTACTCCTGACATTAGGCTCACTGATTTATAATTCCACATTTTCTCTCTACCTTCCTTTTTGAAATAAATTGGTCAAAGGTCTTATGATTTTATGTTCTTACGATCAGCAATGAAGGAGCCCAGAACCATGTTGCCAATTTCCTGAGCTTTCAATGTAGCAACTCTTCATTCTATGTAAGCTGTCTGCCATTCTACAGGGGTAACATTATTAAATCTAATGGAAGGTTCAAGTTCAATCAACAGATGTTGGGTTCCTGGCTGGGATTATCCAGTCCTTTCATGTTGCAGAGAATGGTTTCTAGGCTACGATAAACCATAAACAAGAAGGAGATGGACTTTTCTTGAGCTATTGCTCATAAATGTTCAGGCAGAGCCTGTGGGAGTGGCTGGGCCTGTTAATAATCTCACTGTACACTGATCCAGAATCAAATCTTCACCAACATACTCTACCCAGCAACTCATGACTCCTCTATCTGATTGGCTGTAGACAGCCAAGCTACTGTTTTCACATCATTCTGCTATTAGTTAGATTTCACAATGTGGAATTAGGTTACCTTCAGAGACAGGGACTTTCCATCAAAATCTCCAATTACCAGCCACACAACCTGTTCCTTCACAACACTACACAATCTACTGGAGTCAGTGTCAATCTCCATTCCAGTCTTAGAGACAGGGACTTTCCATCAAAATCTTCATTTACCAGCTTCACACAACCTGCTCTTCCTCAACACAATACAAACTACACTTACCTGGTATAATAACAGGAGTCAATGCTGATCTTCATTTCATTCCAGGGACAGGGATTTTCTAACTCGCATTCTCAGTGTATGAGTGAGGCTGGAAAGGCCAGCATCTATTGCCCATCCATAATAATCCTTTACTGATAGAATCACATAGATCAGAATTTTTATGTCTGTGTCAACTTTTCAAAGAACATGTTAACTCTTTCCACAATTCTGCTCTTTACCCACATCACTGCAAGATTTTCAACCATCTGCATGAATCTGCATGGATGCATATTGAATCTGCATCCTGTCCCCACATCAGGCAATGCCGTCCAAATAATAAACATATCCTGTGTAAAAAAGGTTATGTCGTGTTGCTTCTGCTCCTTTTCCCAATCATCTTACTGACCTTTCTTCAATCCATTTCTCTTTATTTATCCCAATCTAAACTCTTCATGACTTTATACACCTCAATCTGCTGAACATATCCAGCATTTTCTGTTTTAGGACAGAATTTTCCATTCTGTGGACTAACTCCAGTGACAGGTAGGAAAATGAGTTTGATTCCCTGGATATTGGGAAGGGTTCTTGTGCTAGTTTGTCCATGGTTCAGTTCATTGTAAATGCATCAATGAGGAGCTGATCAAATCTCATGACAGAGCAGACATGAGATTCAATCATGGTATGGATTTGAAGGTCCATGTTTAAAAATATTCCCCCCGCAGCCCCGTCCACTCCCCCACCCCCTGCCAGCTCCTCCACGCACCCCCACCTCACACACACACACAGTCATTCTCTGCAGTTTAAACCTTGTAATCTCCCTCAGAGGAAACAAATCCTTTCCTCCATGTTTAGTGACAGCTCCCTGGAAAGACTCCTTCAGGCAGTCTGGGACTGGTGGGAGATTCTTGACTTATGGGACAGAAGCTGGAGATCCACCAGTCAGTGTGCTGGTCTGGGAGGAGATCACCAGGAGATCAATACCTGTGACCCTCAGAAGAGGATTGAACTGTAGTGCAGGCAGAGGATGAATGATCTCAACCGTTCTACCAGAGTAGGTCAACCTTCTCACTCTCAACTGACTCACTTCTAACATCATCAGGTATTCACAGGATCACAATCCTCAGGAATCTCACACATGACTAACTGAAGGGACATCAGCACTGATTGTCTCACTGATGCTTCAACGTTTTCACCCTCACTGAGAGCACTCAGCACACACAGCAGGTATTCACGCTTCTCATCTCTTTTTTACCCCTGGTGCTTTCAGTTTATTTATCAGATTTTAGGCAGATCATGACCTCCCACAGCAACAGGGGAGATCTCACACTGGAGTGGGAATGCCAGGGTTAAGGCCACTCTCTCCCTACAAGGAGCAGAAGGCAGAGCTGGCCTGAGAGAGCAGGAGGTAGAGCTGGGCTGAGAGAGTAGGAGGAAGAGCTGGCCTGAGAGAGCAGGAGGAAGAGCTGGCCTGAGAGAGCAGGAGGGAGAGCTGGCCTGAGAGAGCAGGAGGCAGAGCTGGCCTGAGAGAGCAGGAGGCAGAGCTGGCCTGAGAGAGCAGGAGGCAGAGCTGGCCTGAGAGAGCAGGAGGCAGAGCTGGCCTGAGAGAGCAGGAGGCAGTGCTGGCCTGAGAGAGCAGGAGGCAGAGCTGGCCTGAGAGAGCAGGAGGGAGCTAGCCTGAGAGAGCAGGAGACAGAGCTGGCCTGAGAGAGTAGGAGGCAGAGCTGGCCTGAGAGAGCAGGAGGCAGAGCTGGTCTGAGAGAGCAGGAGACAGTGCTGGCCTGAGAGAGCAGGAGGCAGAGCTGGTCTGAGAGAGCAGGAGGCAGAGCTGGCCTGAGAGAGCAGGAGGCAGAGCTGCCTGAGAGAGCCTGGACCGTTCTTGCACAAAAGGCAAGATCAGCATCTCCTAATAAGCCAGTGAGAGTCTGTGCAGTTTCTGGGTCTTCATGGAGTCCCTCTGGCATATGTTCCACCAGGAAAGGCATGAAAGCAATAGGCCCTTCTTCACCTCCTACTCTGCTTGAAAGTCATAAAAAAGGCAGTATTGCCTGATTATTTCATGCTACCTGCATCTTTGTGCTTCTATAGATGAGAGACATGATTGAATATTAACCTGCAATGATCACCTTCCATCGCCAAGCTAAGGGGAGTTATTGTCTGGTATTTTTGACTTTGGGATTTTCCAGTCTCGCCGAAAGCAGTTCCCATGTAATGGGGTCCCTGGCAGTGTGGCGAGTGAGAAACACAAATGGCTATTGAATTCAGTGGGACTAGAAGATCCCAGTGACAATCAATGCAAATCACCTCCACCATCGGAAATCCCTCAGTGGAGTGAACTAGAAAATCCCGGTCATTGTGAATCCCTGGGATAGCCCTCATTCCAGGTATTTCAACACAAGATCCTCCCTTGCAGCTAAAACACATCATGAAGGATCACATGTGTCTGAAGGTCCTCAAAAGCATCACCCGTGACCCCCCCTTCTCCTTCGCCCCTCCCTCTTCCACATCCTCCTTCCCCCCTCTCCATTACCCCAACACCTCAGGCACAACAGCACATTCACAAAGGGGATTGGATCTGAATGAGTACATGCAGCTTCTATCAACCTCAGTCAGAACACTGCCACCCAACATCTGGTGTCCAAATCCTTCCATTAACATAACGTGTCTCAGTTGAGCTTTGTCCTGAAGTGGAAATTATTAGAGTGTTCCTTCAATCAGTAAGAAAGGACAGTAATGGATGATTCCCAGAAGCACTCAGATCCTTACTCTAGCAATTCTTTACAAAGTTACTTTCCTACAGTGTCATTGCATCAAGCTGTCGAAATAGTGTTGCTCCGATTCCACTTTGAGAGCAGTTTCCAGCCCTCTCCTGTCACTATCCACATCCTTCTACCCTCCTTGATCCTTAACAAACCCATTCCCCAGATCACTCTCCTACTTCCCCCTTTAATCATAGAACCCATCTTCATTGTTATTGATACTCCTCTCTCTAATCTATTTTCTGCTGATATCCCCATGCTCCACATTGACCTCACCCTTGAAGCCCCCATGCACAGTGACCTACAGGAATCCCCCCACCCATGAGACCACCTGATGTCTCCCTCTTCAAACCTGGACTGGGACTAAGACATGTACGCCAGGCACAGCCCTATTGTATAGTTAAATTCTGGCTCCAACACTGTGGTACCTTTTAAAGTGGTTGAATCCCACATTACTAGTGCTGCCAGCGCCGTTGGGAGTTATCCCAATTTTCCTGGTGGCAGCAGGAGAATCATGTCCCATATTCTGGCTATTCCAGGTGCAGCACGGTGGCACACTGGTTAACACTGCTGCCTCATTGCGCCAGGGACTCAGTTTTGATTTCTGGCTTGGATGACTGTCTGTGCAGAGTCTGCACGTACTCCTCATGTCTGTGTGGGCTTCATCTGGGTGCTCCGGTTTCCCCCCAGAGTCCGAAGGATGTGCATTGGCCATTCTAAGTGTGCCCTCAATGTACTCAAACAGGCACCAGAGTGTAGCGACCGGGGGATTTTCACAGTAACTTCATTGCAGTGTTAATGTATGCTTATTGTGACAGTAATAAATAAACTTAAAAAACAGTTGAAATATGATATATTGCCTTTTATAAATTCAGGAAAACCTCCCAGCTCTCATAATCTGTGTCCCTTTCATCACCAGTAACGTGAGTTTAATGAATGAAACAGGAAGTTATTGCAGTGTTAGTTTGATTGAAAACTCTCCCAAAGAATATTTCTTTAAATGTTGTGGGTGTCTGAATTTGGAGAGAGTCCAGGGTAAGTGTGAGAGCAGACAGGAACACACAAAACCCACAGCTTCTGTTTGGGCAGCTGGCATCCTGACTGTGGACAGGTTCAATAGGCTGTTACCAATAGGAATTTAGATCACCAGACTGTCATCTGTTGCTGAGAGACATTCTCTCCTGGAGCTCACATTTTATCACAACACTTCTAAATAACTCAGTCCCTTTGCATCTCTCGGGTGAGTTGGTGATCCAGCTCCCTGAGCTTAGCTGTGGTGAAATACCTCAGTAAAACAGTTTGCGATATATGGACACTAACCCCAGATACAGGGCTGTCCCATCACAGGTCAACACTCAGAGCATCTTCACAAGGAGAAACAGACCTGGACACAAAACAATCCCTTCCTGGCTGGAAATGGGGACAGTCTTTGCATCATTTTGATCTTTTAACTTCCTGCTGGACAGTAATCTGAGGGAAATTTTTATTTTAGTGCAGCTAGTCTGGTTTCAACAGGAAAAGATAATTAATGCAGAAAATCAGAGCCTAATGGTTTGAACCAAGAATGTTATCAGATCTTAGTGTAGTTAAGGACACTCTGCACTGTTACGGTGTAGAAGAAGCTCATTCAGCCCATATTGTCTGCATTAGCTATCGAATGAGCAACTTTTCTGCCAGTTTCCTGTATTCTCTCTGTAACAGGTGATGTTGTGGCATTCATAGAATCCCGACAGTGCAGAAGAAGCCCAATCAGCCCATCAACTCAGTACCAACTCTCTAACAGAGTATTTTACCCAGCTCTCTTCCCCATCCTATCCCTATAATCCCACACATTTATTATGGCTAATCCCATCTAATCTCCACATATTTGGACACTAAGGGGCAATTTAACATGGACAATGTACCTAACCTTCACATCTTTGGACTGTGGGAGAAAACGAGAGCACCCAGAGGAAACCCATGCAGGCACAGGGAGAATGTACAAACTCCAAAAAGACAGTCACCCAGAGCTGGAATTGAACCTAGTTTCCTGGAACTGTGAGGTAGCAGTGATAATCACTGTGTCACTCTATCACCAATATTGTCACTGGACTAATAATTCAGAGACAGTGAGATTCTCTAGGGACCTGAGTTTTGAAATTTTAATTCAGCAAAAAAAATCAGGAATTAAAAAGTCTGATAATGACTGTGAAACCATTGCTGATTGTAGTAAAAGTCCATCTGGTTCAATAATGTCCTTTTGGGGAAGGAAATCTGCCATGTTAACCTGATCTGGCCTACATGTGACCCCAGATCCACAACAATGTGTTTGATCTTGAAGTGGCCACTCAGTTGTATCAAAGCATTATGAAGCTGAACAGGAATAGAATTGGATGGGCCACCCGTCACTAGGTACTGGACTAAATTATGGCAGACTCAGTCCTGTCAACCCTGCAAAGCCTTACTAACATCTGGAGTCTTGGGAGAGATATGGTACAGACTAGTCAAGCAACAGCCTGACATAGTCACACTCACTGAATCATACCTTACAGATAATGTCCCAGATACCACCATTACCAGCCCTGGGCACATGTCCTGTTCCACCGTTAGGACAGACCCAGCATAGATGGCAGTATGGTGGTATACAGTCAGGATGGAGTTGCCCTGGGAATCTTCAACATTGACCATGAAATCTCATGGCCCCAGGTCAAACATTGATAAGGAAACTTCCTGCTGATTACTACGTACTGCCCCCCTTCAGTTGATGAATCAGTACTCGTCCATCTTTAACATCGCATGGAGGAAGCATTCAGGGTGGCAAGGGTGCAGAATGTACTCTGGCTGGCTTGGTAGTACCACCACAGACTGAACTGGTTGGGTTCTAAAGGATGTAGCTGCTAGATAGAGGTGGTGAGGAAAACAAGAGGGAGAAACATACTTGACCTCATTCTCATCAACCTCCTGCCATAGATACATCTGTCCATGACTGTATCAGTAAAAGTGACCACAGCACAGTCACTGTGCAGACGAAGACCCATTTTGATATTGAGATTCCCCAACCAATAGATTAGATCCAAGTTCTGCAGTCCTTCCACATCCAGTCAGGAATGATGGTGGACAATTAAAAACTCACTGGAGGAGGAGGCTCCATAAATATTCCCATCCTCAGTGATGGAGGAGCCAAGCACATCGTAACAATCTTCAGCCAGAAGTACCAAGTGGATAATCCATCTTGGCCTCCTCCAGAGGTCCCCAGCATCTCAGATGCCAGACTCCAGTCAATTCGATTCATTTCATGTGATATCAAGAAATTGCTGAAGGCATTGGATTATGCAAAGGCTGTTGGACCTGACAATATTCCAGAAGTTGTACACTGAAGACTTGTGCTCCATAACTGGCTGCTCCCCTAGCCAAGTTCTTCCTGTATAGCTACAACACTGGCATCTAACCGGAAATGTGGAACATTTTTCAGTTATGTCCTATACACAAGAAACAAACCCAGCCAGACGAATTACCGCCCCATCAGTCTATTCTCAATTATCAGTAAAAGGATAGAAGGGCAATCAACAATACTATCATTAATTACTCATTAATAACCTGCTTATGGATGGTCAGTACTCTGCCAGGGTCAGTACTCTGCTCAGTACTCAGGATTCTGCCAGGGTCACTCAGCTGTACTTTCTGTCAGTGCATGAACATTCTATAATGAGGAACACTTGCAGCAAATGGACAGATCCTCTCACGCCTGGTTTAGTTATCAGCATCACGAAAACAAATGTCATTGTCCAGATGTTACCATTCTACCATCGATCAAAATTAAAATCAATTCCCACTGCAAAAACTTCAGTTATTGTGTCCAAACTGAGTATGAGAGTGTCAAACAAGAGCAACATGATTATAAACACCATCCAACTTTCTTTTGAAATTCTTTATTGGCTGGAACTCTCCAGGTGTTTATGGCCTACTGCTGCTGCCAGTGAGAATTTGGCACTCAGCCAAATCTCCATTCACTGCAGTGATTGGGAGAATCCTAGCTGTGGGTAAGATTAGAGAATCTGGCCCATTGTCTTTGCTTCCACCATCCTTGTGGGCAGTGAGTTACAGATCATTACCAACAGCTGCATAAAGAATGTTCTTCCTCGTATTCCCTCTGCATCTCTTACCAAAACCGTAAACCGATATCTCTTAATCCTTGTACTGTTTTGTCATACCAATGCTGTCATAAATACGTTAATCACAGAAAATTGTTTCTCTTGAAGGCCTAAGGACATTCTGGAAGAATTTGTGTTTTTAAAAGTTCTTAAAATGTTAGTTCAGGGTCTCTGGTTGCTGTTGTTCCTGACAAAGATAGCATATTACATAAAAAGGTAATTAAGCAGTTTTGAAGAAGCTGGTTAGCTATTTACAGAAAGGTCACATGATAATTCATAGTTTTGAATTAAAATCATACCTAGAAAACTGTGTTTAAAAGCTAGTAGGCTGATTTGCTTTTGGGGGTATGGTGTGTTGATGGGGGAGAGTAGAAGGAAAAGGATCAATTGCTTGGATAAAGACATAAACAGTTCCTGAAGTTCTTGACCCAATCCAAAGATGGAAACAATGGAAGTTGCTCCAAACTCGCTCTACATTCTGAAATGGACCAACTGTAAAATTCTCTCGAAGGACATCTGAAAACTGGGCAAGAGCTAGTGACTATTTCTCAGACTTGTAAGTCAACCAGACTCTATTTCAAGGACTTCATCCTTTTCCTTTGAACAATTGATTTTTAATAATTTGGTAGAATTCTTCTATTGTATCTTTTTGTGGGTGTGAGTTAAGGTATTTATAAAGAGTAATTATAATTTCACATTTCATAATCTAGGCTATTAAACTTTGCTCCTGTACTTGACAAGAGTAGTTTTATAATAAACTAATAATTTTGTTGTGTATTGAAGAGATTAATGGGTGAATTACATACTTAGTCATGTAGCTGGCTGGGAAAATAATTTAAATAGAGGTTGAGATCCATGGTGCAGAGGCAGTAGAGACAGATAGCACCCCCTCCTCCCCCGCTCCAGGTTGTTACAATGGGAACAGTTTTCTTTATCTCCATTATCTAAATTTCTCTTTATCTTGTACTGCCCTGTAAAATCTCCCCTCAATTTCCTTTATCCCAAAGGTAACAACACCAGCTTTTCCAATTTAATCTTGCAGCTAAAGTCCCTCATCTTTGGATTAAGACATAGTCAACAATCCCAGAGGTCTTGGAGTGTGCTGTCACCATCAGTGTACACACATTGCTAAGTCAATGATGTCTGCACTGGCTCAGCCACATTATTGGACAGCAGCTGTATATCCAAAGATCTTCTGCAGACTGCACTGACCACTGGATGCTGGGCATCTGTATCTCTGCAACAAGGACAGCCATAAGCAGCATGTGACGATCGCAGATATTGCCAACTGACAACTGAGAGACAGTCACCAACATCTGTGATCTCTGGAAGCTGACTTTTTGGAATGGCATTATCAGAGGTGAGCAGAAATAGATATCTCGTACACAGAAAAAGAGGATTCAGAGAAAACAGAGGCAGGCGAATACTGAACTCTCTCAGCCCATTGTCTTCCTTTGCAGTAAATACAGTACAGATTGCCATATCAGAGTGGGCTCTGCTGTCATACTAGGTGATGCTTAACACAAAGTTAACCTTTATCTCATGAGATGGAAGGATAATAATTAATTCATGGTTAGACAAAATGTGTAATAAGGGCAGTAGTGACACGATCCTGGGAAAGCCCAAGCTGAGTGAACTGGTTATTGTGAAGTATGTGTTGTTTTATAACACTGTCAATGGCTTTTTCTATCACTTTGTTGATGATCAAGAGTAGACTGTGGGCTGGTTATTGCCTGGATTGGCTTCTTCCTGTTTCTTATATACAGGACATAGCTGGTCCATGTTGTAATTGTACTGAAACACCTTGACTAGTGCAGCTGTAGGTTCTGGAGCACAAGTAATATTGTCAGGACCCATTGCCTTTGCAATGTCCAGTGTCTTCAGCTGTTTCTTCATATGAAGAGTGAATTAAAGCTTGAAGACCGAACTGCTGGTGACCACTGGAGGAGGCTGAGATGGATCATCCACTTGGCACTTCTGGCTGAACATTGTTGAAAATGCTTCAGCCTTATCTTTTGCACTGATGTGCTGGGCTCTTCCATCATTGGCAATGGGGTTACTGGTGAAACTTCCTCCTCTAGGGAGTTATTTAATTATCCACCATTATTCATAGTTGGATGCAGCAGAATTGCAGAACTTAGATATGATCATTGCTTGTGGGGTCATTTAGTTCTATCTATTACTTGCTGCTTATCTGTTTGGTGAGCAAGAGGTCCTATCTTGTAGCTTCACCAGGTTGACACCTAATTTTTGGGTCTGCCTGGTATTGTTCCTGGCAAGCCCTCCTGCACTCCTCATTGACCCAACATGGTGGGAATGGCAGAGTGGGGGATATACAGGGCGATGAGGTTATAGATTGTGGTTGAGTACAATTCTGCATTGTGGCAGTGTGATACAGCATGTTTTTTAATTTAATTTGCAGGATATGGGTATTACTGGCTATTCCAGCATTTATTGCTCATCCTTAAAAGACATTCAAAAGATGGTGGTGAACTGTCCTTGCAGCCGCTGCACCTGTGGTATATGAACAATTAGTGCTGTTAGGGAGAGAGTTTCAGGATCTTGACCCAGTGACAGTGAAGTAAGAGCAATATAACAAACTTACAATTTTGGTATTACTGTGTATCTGTAGCATTTGCCCTTTTAGATGGAGCTTTGGCGAGTTCTTGCAGTGCTGTTACTGTGTGTCAGTGGTGGAGGGAGTAATGAAGGGTCTCCTCATTGTGAAGGGAGTAATTCATAAGGACAGTGTAGTGCTCAGCCCCCCAGCATATTGTTATGGACAGATGCATCTGCACCAAGTTGATAGAAGACCGAAGGATTTAACAAAGGGGAAATGCAAATTGGTGCCAATTGCAAGTCATTTAGAGTAGAGTTGGGGAAGATCTTATAATCAATAATCTGGGACAATAAAAGGTGCCATTCATGTACCCTACAGTGTTTGTGCTAATAATGAAATTTTTTGTATTGAAATATAACCTCAGAAAAACATTCTGCCTGGCAACAGATGACATGTCCCATTTTTAAAATTTCATTGGCTAAGTATGTTTGTCTTTATAACGTATTAACACCACTTGACAGATTAAGCAATCGCAGTAAAATATTGACTTGCTGTTTGTAGTTGGGGATTTTCCATTCATGCCCTTCCCCCTCGCTGCAAACTGGAACCCAAGAGAAACTCTTTGCAGCTCTGTGTTTCTTAATCTAGAATAACCAATTCTCAACAATAAACTCCACTTCCTCCACCTGTTCTCTGGAACAAGTTCCCTTTGAACACCACTCACTTGCTCCAAATAAACAGAGTACCTGCTATGTGTACTTGCATGGCTCCAAGCAACACCAGCTTTTTTGTGGGACATGTCGAACATTCCTTATTTACTAAGATTCCCATTCTCATCTTTTTTTCCGGTACATAAATGATTGTATTGCTGCAACTTCCTGTTCTCACTGTACACAAGGAATTGAGATGACTTCTTTCCAATTGTCACCTTTCTCTCATCTTCACCTATTCCCTGACCATTCCCACCCTTAACTTCCCTCTATTCTGTTTTCGGGGAAGACTATTAAGGAACATTCACCAAATATACATATAAACATACAAAGTAAGAGCAGCATTCTTTCTGGTTGTATCACAGCTTGATATGGCTCCTGCTCTGCCCAAGACCGCAAGGAACTACAAAAGGTCAGTGAATGTAGCCCAATCCATCATTCAAACCAGCCTCCCATCCATTGACTCTGCCTATACTTCCTGCTGCCTCAACAAAACAGCCAGCATAACTAAAGAACCCACGCACCCGAGACATTCTCTCTTCCACCATCTTCCTTCAGGAGAAAGATACAAAGGTTTGAGGTCATGTACCAACTGACTCAAGAACAGCTTCTCCCCTGCTGCTGTCAGACTTTTGAATGGGCTTACCTTGCATTAAGTTGATCTTTCTCTGCACCCTAGCTATAACTGTAACACTACATTCTGCACTCTCTCCTTTCCTTCTCTATGAACAGTGTGTTTTGTCTGTAAAGCGTGCAAGAAATAGTTCTGAGTGTTAATACATGTGGCAATAATAAATCAGATCAAATCAAAGGCTCTTAGCCACAGATAATAAATTAATATTGGAATGATCGTGTAGAGATGCCGGCGTTGGACTGGGGTAAACACAGTAAGAAGTCTGACAACACCTTATCAGACTTCTTATTGGAATGATTCCCATTGGTTAGCTGGGATAGTGATGAACCAGGTGGAATGGTGCCATTTTCAAATGGAAACTACTGGTTTGTGGTTAGTTCCCTTTCTGACAGTGAAACTGTTACTCTCTCATACAGAGAAGAATTTGGACATGTGATATTATTTGGAATAAACAGGGCCAAAGTTCCTATTTTATCTCATTTTCACTTCCCAATACCAGAGAAAGAGGATTTGAAATCACAACAGTATTGGTGTGTGTATGGAGGAGGGGATGTATTTGCAAACCAGCTATTGCAGTTAAAGCCCATTTTCAGGGTAGGGTCATGTTGTGTGATGTTGTAAATAGACACTGATGTATATTGTACATTGCCTAATTGCCCAGCACATGTTCTCACACGTCCTCCTGTCCTGCCTAGCTGCTGGAGATTATTCTCACCAGATTCCTCTTACCCTGCCTACCTCACCCACCACTGTCTCTGCTATTGAGTCAGTTCTCACATCCCTGCAGAATATTTGTTCACTTGTGAATAAGACTTTCTCCAAGTACCATGATTGACATCATGGTACTTGGGGAAAAACTGGCTGATGACTGCTAACCATTTCTCTCTCAGTGAAGCCTCCTTATACCTTCCACCACCTACACTGCCCAGAAGATCCATCACATGAATGCTGTGGTCCTTATCATTGAGTCACACTTGTCTTTCCTCTATTTTTTTGATATCTTCTTTTTTGAGATCCACATAATTTTCGACTTCTCCAGTTGTCGACTGTTCTCCAAACTCCACTTCAGATTCTCTCTGAGGCATTCTCAACTATTTCTTCCCTCAGCTTTTACATAGAGTGGCACCTTATTCTCAGTGCTTCACACCACTCTGAACTCACTCTTACTCTCTTTCTACTTGGGAATGGCTCTGATATCTGTGCATTGAAGTTTCAGATTACACATTTGAGCATATCTGGTACAGTTCTGGTTTAACCATCACCATCAGATCTTGTTGGACCTCATCTTTCCTGTGGGATTCGCTCTTTAACACCGATCTATTAATCACTTCAGGATTGTCATGGGGAATAAGGATGGGTATTGAATATTTTTCTCTAGTATAAACTATCTTTTTAAATCCCTCTCCTCTGTCCACCTCCCACTGAGCTCCCTGTCACTTGGAATCATGATTATTCAGCTGGTTCTGTTTCTTTCCCTCCATCCCATCAAGTGAATTCCCCCAACACACACACACACAAAATCAGCCTCCGCTAAACTTGTAGCTTTCTCTAGTTTCTCTCTTATTTCATCTAATTTCTTCCCCAAGTTCATCTTGTCTGAGAAACCCTTGTTCACTCAACCCCTTTCCCATCTGACTGCTGATCATCTAACTTCCTTATCTGGTAC
This sequence comes from Sphyrna mokarran, assembly GCA_024679065.1. Lineage (NCBI taxonomy): Eukaryota > Metazoa > Chordata > Chondrichthyes > Carcharhiniformes > Carcharhinidae > Sphyrna > Sphyrna mokarran. The sequence goes on from JAGIQG010000009.1 coordinate 90,423,828, forward strand.
CGTGTTAACTAGAAGTGTTAATAATTCTACCCCCATCACATCTGCTGTATTCACCCTCCTCTTCACAAAACCCAACTTTTCTTGAGCTGGCAAATCACTGCTCCATCTCAAACCTCTTTTTCACACCACAATCACTCAACATATTGTCACTTCCTGAATCAATCATCATCTTTTCTTCAACTGCCTGTTTGAATCCATCCCCTCCCCCATCTGATTTCTGCTCCTACCACAGTACTGAAACAGCCCTCATCAACATCATAAAGATCATCCTCTGTGACTGTGACCAAGGTGCATTGTCCCTTCTCAAATCCAACTTTTGGTGTAGTTAACTAAGCCATCCTGCTCCAACACTATCTTTCTCCAACAGCATCCTGATGATCTGCTCAATGGTCTGCCCCACTCTTGCCTATTTGACCCATGGGTGAAGCATCTTTAGCAGAATCCCAGTGCTACTGATTCACATTCACCATGATCTCCAAAGAATCTAGTTTTCACTTTCTCCTCATCCTCTTCTGTTATTGGTTAGCTTCAACATTCACTCTAACATAAGTATCTACCTCCCTGATATGTGTAATGATTCCTCCACTGACTCTTTATTTAGCAGATTGTCTGTTGAACTAACAGTCTTGGATCACCACCAATTTCCTCTTGTTGAATATTGGAGAGACTGAAGTTATAGGCTGGAACATTCCAGTTTTCATGCTAGCGGAATCTTCTAGCACACTGAGTACATTCAATGGGAAATCCTGTTGAAATGGTGGGACCAGAAGATCCTGCTGTAAAATATGCTATCTAGTGTATGAAAAATCCCTATTGGGTGCAATCTTACCTGTTGCTCATGCTATGCTCCTGGGATCCAGTCAAATCTCCATTCACTGCAGCAGGAGTGTGTGGTGATGAGATTCCAGCATTACGCAGAGGAACAAAGACAATCCCTGATCTTGTCACTGATCCCATCCCTCTGGCCTTGGATTAAACCAGACTACCTGAGACCTTGAGCTGATCTTGAGTTTTAACAGGTATTGGTTACATTTTTGCCTATGAGTAAGAAGATTGTGGGCTCGAGCCCTACTCCAGGGTTTGAGAACAAATGTTCAGGCTGACAATCCAGTGCAGCACTAAGGCAGTCACAGGATCTGTTGTTTAGATCAAATTATTTTAGCCACAGCCCGAATTGTTCTCAGATGTAAAAGATCCTATGATAGTATTTTAAAGTCAAACAGGGGTTGAGTTCCCTGGCTAACATTGATCCTGCAATGACTGTCTCAGAATATCTGGTCATTAACACATTGCTATTTGAGAGGCCAAACATTGGTGGCTGTGTTTCTGCCTTACAACAATGACTTCAAAGATGTATTCCATTGGCTGCAAAGCACTTTGAGACATCTGATAAAGCATCCAACTAATGTCCTGACTTAGTCCATCTGCACTGGAAACCTCACCTTTAAAAAGTTAGAGAGAGCATTCAGCCCATCATACTTGTGCTGGCCAAAATAAATGGATCAATAAATAAACTAACTGCTCATTTTAATCCCATTTTCCAGTACCTGGTCTACAGCCTTGCAGCTTATTGCCTGATTTGACTAGCCCACTGCTCCTTGGCCCATTCTTCATAAATTTCAGCTCATCCAAAAATATATCTGTCACAAGGAAGCGTCTCTAATAACTTCTGTTTTTTTCCCTGTGAAATTACTTCTACAGCTCCTCTGAGGATCTATCCTTGATCTCCTCCCATTTCTTATTATAGTGAGTTTACCTGTAGCCCTGGGTCTCTATTAATGAGCATTAAGACCATAAGTAATCATACATATGGACTAAAACAATGGAAACAAGAACTGCAGGAGATCATCCATCAACTCCAAACTTACTGTTTTCAATAAGATCAAGGCTGATTGTGGTTTAAATTTCCTGCTTTTTCCTGTAAATCTTGATCCTTTGAATTTAAAAAGATATCTAACTCACTCATATTTAATAGTTCACTAAGCTTCATAGCTCACTGTGAAAGAAAATCCCAAAAGTCAACAGTTCTACATTTAAATGGAGACTTTTTTTTGAAATCATGGCCCACAATTCTAGATTCTCCCATAAAAGAAAACATCCTCTCCTGTTAACTATCCCCTCCACCTCAGAATCTTGTCACAATACAATCACCTTATTTGTGAACCTCAATGAATATAGGCCCAATCTGCTTAACATCACCTCATAAGACAATTCCATCAACTCAGGAATCAATTTAGTGAATCTTTGATTTGCTTCTAAGGTGACTCTAACCTTTATGTATAATTGTAACAAGAGTCCTACCTTTATATTCCCTCCTTTGCAGTGCAACTAAAATTCCAATTATTTTCCTAATTCACCACACCTGTTGCTAACTGTGATTCATGTGCAAGAATAATCAGATCCCTCAAAGCAGTCTGTTTAAGTCCTGTTTTATTTTGCATGCTAAAACAGACTTCACATTATATTCCATTTGCTAATTTTTTAAATCACAGGTAGAGGTGGGAACATCAGGGTGGCAGCATGGGCTTGTTGGGCCGAAGGGCCTATTTCCCGTGCTGTTTTGTTCAAATACTTTTAGAAATCCTAATACATTATATCTACTGATTTCCTTTTTCCCACCCACTACCTTTTCAAAGAACTTGTGAATATCAGTCAGGTACATGTGTCCAATTCTGCTATTCTCTGGCTGATGCTTGGGACTTGATCTTTTGTGACCATGGTAGGGTTACCTTCACCTCAAGTTCAGCACAACTCTAACCACTTGATATTATTAAAGACAGCCCAGTGATTCAGCCAGGAACCTCAATTCAAGCCTGCTCAGTAAAGCACTTCAGTCAAATTAAGTGTTTCCCCAGTAAAAGTTTCTTCCTTGTGATTATTCAGATTCAATTAGAAACCAAGAGGCACTTCCTCAATTTGTTTACTCAGCCAATACTTGGAGAAACTCTCTCAGGACATTGATACAAATGCCTAGTTATTCTAACACTAATTCCCTAGTTATAGGATAGTTATTCTGTGACTGTCTAGTTATCTAATGATAGAGCAAGGACAGTAAGCCAACTGGGATTTATTTCCAGTCTGACAGGCACAGATTTAGTGTGAACAGAAAACTAAATTGGTCTCCTTCCCAACCAGAGATACTGTTCCGCCTGATTCTGTCATTGCTCTGGTAGCCAGCTATATTTTATTGAATCACCATTGATTCTAAATTGAGTAAGCTACTTTGAATGGTGGTGTAGTTTTGTGGCTATAAATCAAGATGTGGTCAATAATCTTACTGGGGAGTTTGAATTGGGTATTGCAGGATACCTAGGCCTCTAGCCCAAGTTTTGTACTGTAAGACAGTTGTTAGAAACGTACACACCAGAAAGGGGACTCATAACTAAAGCCAAGTGCACCAGCCTCTTACCGAGCAGAGAAGAAAGAGAATTTCTGCATTGCTCCAGTGATTTGATTGTGGAGGCTCCAGGGTGATTAATTGGGGGGAATGAAAAGCTTTTAAATTACTGTAGTGAGTGCAGCAACAGCAAAAGTACAAGTGATCTTTAATCAAATTGGTTCCACTATGACAGACATTCAAAGATTAAAAATCAAAATCTGCATAAAATCATTTAGATACTAAATTGGACTAGTAAATAATGTAGATTTCTAATCATTTACAACAAAGAAACTAAAACAGAAAGATTCAGCCTGCCACACAGATATGATACAGAGATCAGTGCTGGCTGTATCACATCTGGGTATAAGGAAATTGGGAAGGTGTCACTCAGGTTGGCAGCAAGCTATACACTGATTATATTCAGTTTAGTTGTGTATTTAACATAAATAAGCTGCAGTGTAAAAATATCCCATATCAGCAAAATGTTAAATTGCAAGTAATCAAAAGCTGAGTCAAGCAGCATGAACTGTAATCACTCTGGATTCTGAGTCAGGAAGAGTTAAAGATGCATTTAAAGCTGTTCCATCTTGTTGTTCCAATATCTCCAATCACATCCATGAGTGGGTCAGTTAACTTACAGCTGGACCCATCAGACCTGAAACAAAGATTCAGTGTTAGAAAGTACCAGGAACATTTTGGTGTAGAGCTCCAAACAGTACATGGTCAGCCTGTAGTTAACTTCAATAGGTACTTCATTGACAGACTGACAATAGAGCTCAATATACACAAGATTGGAAGCTTCTTTGGAATTATATTGTACAATTCAGAAATGATCAAGGCTGCAAACATGGAGTCCTGCCTTGCAAAACTATCACCATAATTCCCATCCTTGCCTGATAACCTGCCTTTTGTATATTTTTGCAGAAATGGGATTGGTAGAAATAGGGTAGCACATGGTATAAAAGGGCCTGAATAGCCATTTTGGGTTAGGAATAGGAAGAGAAAGATATGGATAGCAAAGGAAGGAGGGTAAGAAGAGGATAGAGGAAGGTATAGGAAAGGAGTGTTGTTTATGGAGAGGTGTTGTTTTCAATGTTTTATTACTCCAAGAAACCTGTTCAATTGTTCAAGTTGCACTTACTGTTCAGTGACATTTTGCTTTTTAAACTTTGACTTATCTTTTTAATAGTTAATAAACTGAAATCATTTAAGGTGCTCTCTCTCTAACATGGCACAATTTACAACTGAGGTTATTGCAAAGTGAACTTTACAAATCTTAGTTCAGGTAAATAATGGTCATCAAGCAGCAGAGATGTGATTAAGATTAAGTACTTTAGTGATAAGTTAATGCTACATGTTTGGAAACAGCTAACTAACAAGTCTTTAAGATGAAGCAAGCACAACTGTTCTATTTTGTCTTAGTACTAAGTGAATCTAGACTATTGATCTGGGAAGTTTGAGTTATGTTTAAATGCTTATTTAAACCTGACAGTTTGATTCAAGTAAGTGGCTATTTTATTCAATCCAAGGTTAACAGTAAGATACAGAAGTCATAAAATATGACTCATTTAGCTTATGGACATTGTTTAATATCACTTCAGATAGCACAAAGAACAGTTTTTGAGCTTAAGACATGAGACCTCCATTCCAAACAGAAAGAAATCCAGTTAAAGCAGCTGAAACAAAACAGAATAGACAGTTTTGTTACAACAGGAGGGCTATATTATTGCTTCTGCTAGAGACAGTTATGAAATCAGAAGATTAAGCAGAGACTTTCATGAGCTGAGGAAGCATGTGTCTTAAACTGGAAATGTGACTCAGATTTTAGTGAGTGTTTGATGGAAGAGAGAGTGGAGATAGACTATTATGTGCAAGTATTATTTCAGAGAGATTGAATTAAGTGGCTTTGATTCCCATTCTTCACTCCTTTTGGTAAGGGAGCCAAAAGGAATAGAATTAGAGGAAATAAAAATTATGAAAAGGCATTTTGCAGACTTATGATTGGGAATTTGATGAGCTGATAAGGAAAAGTATAGTTATTTCTGCAGTTAGAAAGGGAGAAACTTGTCAGTGTGCCTCCAAAAACCAGAAACCTTGGTAATAGGAGACAGTAAAAGCAGAAGGGTGTTTTTCTGGCTGGAGTCAGTCACCAGTGGTACAGGGACCTCTTCTATTTGTAATATATATAAATGACTTGGAAGAGGGAGTAAGCAGAGTGATCAGCAAACAATACAAAGATGGCTGGATTTGTGGATAGTGATCAGGCGATACAGCAGGACATAGGCTGGTAGCTTGGGCAGACAGATGGCAGATGGAATTCAATCCTGATAAATGAGGTGATGCATTTCAGGAGAAAATGTAGGGGGGAAGGTATATGATAAAGGGTAGACCTATTAAGAGTGTAAAAACAGAGGGACTTGGTGGTGCAGGTGAACAAGTCTCTGAAGGTGGCAGAGCAAGTGGAGAAGGTTGTGAAGAAAACATGGTATGCTAGCCTTTATAGGAAGGGATATAGAGTACAAGAGCTGGTCTTTAATGTTGCAGTTATATAAAACGTTGGTTAGGCCTCATTTGGAATATTGCATCCAGTTCTGGTCGCCTTACTACTGGAAGGACATGGAGAGTGTGCAGGGGAGGTTTAGCAGGATGCTGCCTGGTATGGAAGGTCTGAGTTATGAGAAGAGGTTAGACATTTGGGACCATTTTCCTTAGAAAGACATTAGACTTAGAGATCTAATAGGTATACAAGATTATGAGGGGTATAGATAGCGTGAACAGGGTTAAGCTTTTTCCTAGGATGGACTCAAATAACACAAGGGGTCACAGGCTTAAGGGGTAAGGTATAATTTGGATGCTAGGAGTTTTTCTCCCCCCAGAGGGTGGTGGGGGTATGGAATATGCTGCCAAGTGATGGAGATAGGTACTCTGGAGTTTGAGATACTTAGATGGGCACATGAACAGAATGGGAATGGAGGGATATAGAAAACTGATTTAAAATAGGGATCATGAGCCTTGGGATAATTCCTGCAAAGTGTGTAAATAGTCAATGATATTGATGAACTTGTTTTATCCTACAGGTATTTTGTTTTGCCTTGTTTAACAAGAGGCATACATGCGATGGGTCATGAGGGCTGCTCTTGGATTTTTTGAGTATCCTAGTGCTTCACGTTGTTAGTGTATGCTTGACCTGGACCATTTGATGGACAACACAACAGCTCAGTGACTATCACTGTGCTGTGCAGATACATGGATTTGGGCCTGTGTCTGTGGGAGTATGCACATTCTCCAGGTGCTCTGGTTTCCTACCACATCCCAAAGATGTACTTTTGGGCTGATTGGCAGAACAAATTCTCCCTAAATGGTCTCAAATTTGGTTTCAATCTATAGATCTATAAACAGACAGGGATCATGGGCAGAAGTGGGAACATCAAGGTGGCAGTGTGGGCTTGTTGGACCTAAGGACCTGTTTCCTGTGCTGTTTTGTTCAGAATGCACCTGTGGATGAAGTGAGATGAGCTCTTCTTCCTGAGGTCTGAACAATCTCCATCCATTACTGACTGGCTAAACTGGTGTTTAACAATTTCTCCTTGAACTTCACTTCCTCTAAATAAATGATATGGCTATGGGCTCCAACATGGGTCCCAGTTATGCCAATCTTTATGGGTTGTGGAACATTTCCTGTTTTAATCTTACTCCAGCCCCCTCTAACTCCTTTATCTGTATATCAATGACTATTTTGGTGCTACTTTACACTCTTGTCTGGACCTAGAAATTTTAATTTCATTGCTTTCTCACCATCACATGGCCCATCTGACACTTCCCTTCCTTGACTTGTCTATTTCTGGTGATATTGTATCAGTATCCATTACAAGCTCATTGATCCCAATAACTACCTTGACCACAGCTCTTCACACCCACATCCTGTGGGCTCCATTCTAAACATCTAGTTCCTTTAGCTGTTGCATCTATTACAATGCTGCTGCTATTGGTCTTTAACTGTTGTTTTCCACCCACTGGTTCACAGGGCTTTCAACATTCCTTGGGCCACTGCTCTCACCTTCCTCCAGAGAAGGATTAGGTCCCCAGCCTTCACTTTTTAACCCCACCAGCCTCCTTTCCCTCCTGCCCAAAATAAATCAGCATTCTTTAGGGACTGTTCTCTGGAACACACTCCTCTCCCCCAACAATCAGATGCAACACCTGCCCCTTTACTTTCTCCTATGTTCTAAAGACATCAGGTGCTTCAAGCATATCTTCAATCTGGGAGCAGCAAATGCAATAAATCAATGTGGCTCATTCAAGAGACCAAATCTGTATTTTTCCACAAATCTTGCTTTCCATCTTTGTCCCTATTCCATTAAGGTCAACTGGTTGCATTCCTATACTCCATTGACACTGATCTTTAGCACCATTTAGCCTTTATCATTTACACTCCATTTACCTGTGCCATTCCTATCTATTGTACCACCACCCCCCCCCCCAACCATTGTCTAAATCTTGTCTGTTTTTCCTCAACTGATGAAGGATCATCCAGGCTCAAAACATTGGCTCTATTCTCTCCCCAGATGCTGGCAGACCTGCTGAAATTTTCCAACATTTTTGATCTAGATTCCTGCATTTGTAGTATTTTGTTTTTGTTTCTACTTATGCTTGAGTCAAGCAAATTAGTTTATGTAAAAAATGTGTTTAATTCATGAGGGAAACAAATTGAAATGGGAGAAAGTGGTATAATATTTGAAGTTAAGTTTAATGCAAGTTACATAGGGTTATGCAAGTGAGTAAATACTAAGTTGATTTAGAAAAATCTCCATAGCCTTTTTAAATGCAACTTCTTACTAGTTAGAGGGGAAGTTGATCCCTCAGCTAACACCTCACCTGTCAAAGGGGAGTACCTTATTTTATAATCTGTTGAGAGAGAAATATTATGCTCTTCAATGACTGGTTAAATCAAAAAACCATCTGAGACTCAATGAACAGGTTAACAAAACCAAATAAAGTACTATTCTAATTGAATGCTGTTACCTAATTTCTAGTAGACAGTACAACCAGATTTTTATTAGAATATTGTCTTCTTTGCCATCTTCATTATGAATTGAGACTCCCTAAGACATGAGCTGTGGCAGAGGCAATTGCTAACTGTCTCATACCCCTAATGACATGTCAATATCCCCACATGTTATTGTCTTGGCAATCTGAACCAAATTCAAATCTGATAGGCTGGTGTTAACCAAGTGCTTGGGCCAAATTCAACAACAGCCTGGCCTTCTGATACAATGTTTGTGTATTGCATGCATCCACAATTAAACTATTTTTTTTTAAAAGGGACCACACATTGCTTTTCATGCTAGCATTTTACACAATTACCAATTCTAATGTTCTACTGAACTTAGCAACAAGTTGCAGTAAGGTTGACAGGTACGAGTGTCTGTAAATGCTAGGCTCTGAGTCAAAGATTTTTTTTTTATTACAAACAAGGTCCCAGTAGATGGAGTCCAATGTCAGGAACAAGTTAAAACAATAAAATGTAAACACAATTAAGTAAGACAATCAAGACCATTTCTTGGAAAAATAAAGAAAAAGGAAACCTGTTGGTCCTAAAACAATTCATTTGGAATGCAAAATGTCTGGTGTAAGAAATAGAAATGCCATTTAACATAATCCAAATATGCTGATGTTTAGAGACATTGTTTTAAAGGTAGGATGATATTTGATTGAGCTGTAAAGCTTCTAAGGTTCAAGCAAAATTAGGTATAACTATTGCATCTTAAAGATGAATGGGAATTTGAATTCACACCAGATATAGTCTAATTCAATACTATTTGTTTTAATGGACATTCTAAAGTGTAGATAAGACTAGGGCTGGAATTTTCTGGCTGCTCATGCCAGCAAGTTCCTCCAGGCCTGCTAATGGCACACCCTACTGCAGAGTTCCCAGTAGCATGGGATGAAATCAATAGGAAATTCACTGAGTGGTGGGACCAGAAGATCCTGCCATTGGCAAGCTGTACTGAAATGTGGCTGAGGTTGGAGAATCCCACCCTAGTTAAGTGATTCCTCTTGGGAAGTAGTGTTCTTGCCTTAGATTAAAAACAAATGCTATAGTCTGGCTGCTACCTGCAGCATCAGGACTATATATAGAGATGAGCAAAGACTTTGAAAATCAGCTGAGTCTAGAATATGCTGACATAGAGATGCTGCACAAGTATTGTTTGAAGTAGCCAACAGAATAGGAAGTCAGCTGGTTCAAAATAGTCAAATTGAAAAAACAGATCAGTCATGTTTAGCTAATTCAAGCAGCATAAAATGGTGAACAGAATGAGACTTTGAATTGGACTTGATTTGAAGTGGAATAAAAACTAGTCTCAAGTTGAGACATTCCTGATCCAAGCTGACAAGGACTCTCACCTCCTGTCTTGGGCTTGATCTACATGATCCAAACTGATTGGAATAGGTATAGCTCCAAGACTTGATCTCATTTGCATCTTAGCCAAAAGGCCCAGATGCCACTTAAATGCTTCAAACAAAAAATATAACCTAATGACTTCAACCAAGCACAGCATGTCAATACTACATTTGACCTTAGCCAGGGGCAATGACATGTACTTTGTTTTAAAGTCAGTTTCTCTACAAAGGTGCTGCTCAAAGTGTTTATATTTATAACCAATAGCAACATGAGGGACCAGCTGACCTAGCATATATAGAAAACAGATGGGGATTGTGGGGATGCTTTGGCCCATGGGTGTGGCCTGAGTGTTGGTGTAATGGCATTTCTTTATTAAATTGTTATTTGTTCACTGAAGTTAGTTCACTTTAATGCAAAGAACTTTTATTGCTCCCTACTGAAGTATCAATAGTACCAGATGAACAGTTTAATGAATTTTGGATTGGGACAAATGAAGGTTAGGGAGTAATGTGAAATAGGAAATTGGTAACAGCTTTAAAGAGAACTAGAGGATCTTAAGTTTTGGTAGTCATAGCATGAATACTGAAAATTGATAATGCTTCCTGTAAAAAAAATTGAGGCAATCTGTAGGTGGAGGCAATTCCTATAATGTATAGTGGCCAAGGGTCATTTCATCCCAGAAACATTTTCACTTAAACTTCTTAGAATTACAAGCTTTATATTAATCACCATCCATAGGCTGAAAGAAAAAGGGTACAAAACTAATTGGAGTAGTGTACAGATTACCCCAATCTGGGCTAACATTATCACCAAGACAAAAAAGTGAAGGCAGAGAAAATAAATGGTACTGCATTAGTCAATTAAAACTGAAGAGTAAAAACTGCACTGTTTACAGATGTCCTGATTCTCCACATTCTGTCTGAACTTTTCCTCAAGGATCAACATCTAGCCAGGGATGGAAGCCCCTGAACCAAAGCAAGAGACTGACTAGATGAAATTTGGCAATTTCACTGAAAGTTATATAACTATGATGTGACTACATCTAAGTAGTTAATGCAAATGAACACAACTGGTTAAAACCTATTTCTACCATGTTTGTGCTCAAATGACCACAATTGTTATTCAAGTCTTCACAGGAAGATACAATTCTGAGGCCCAAGTGATTTCCACAAAGTAAACTGGGCAGTGAGGGATCAATAAACTATTTCACCCTCAACTTGGGGGACTGTTGGTAGTTTTCATGTGATCATTTTGCAGTTTGGTTAGTTTTTATTAAAATAGCTTTCACTAAATTTAGCAGAAAATACTCAAGAAACTAATGATTCAATGTTACTGGAAACAAGTCAGATAAGTCAAGTAAATAACTTAATTGTGAAAATTAAAGAATAAGCAATTCATTACAACCTGTTTAGAAAACCTGGAAGTGTTACTTGGAATACAAGTGTTCATAATTAAACTTGACTAATACAGATTCTGAAAGTGCTGAGAATAAGATTATAGCCTGAGAAGGACAAAGAACCTGTGTTAACCTTAGAGGGGATGAATAGCTTTGAGGGGACCTCAACTCAGGATGACAGGCAGCCAATTATTGGCTGCAACTCAAGAACCTCTGCAGCAGGCCATTTAGTCCAAATCTGTACCAACCCTCAGAATATCTTCTTCAGGCCTACCCATAGTCCCACACATTTGGCTAATCCTCAACTAGATGTTTTAGAACAATGAGGGGCAATTTAGTATAGCTAACCCACTCAACCTGCACATCTTTGCATTAAGCAGCAACCCATGGAGAAAATGCAAATTCCAGACAGACAAGGCTGGAATTGAACCCAGGTCCCTGGTGCTTGAGGTAGCAGTGCTAATCACTGCCACTATGCCAGTCAAACTTCTATCACCCAAGCTATGTCTCAGTCTACTTCATGATAAAGTCTTTAAACCAAGAATGCACACAAGATAAAACCTGATTTTTATTCCATTGACAGGTTATAGGATTGAAGCCATTTTTTGTAATAAATGGGCAGAGAGAGTGTGATGTAGAGAGATGTAAAGATAAAGGTGAGCAGTGATGGGATGTTAGGAACAGAGGAAGAGGGGGACAGAGAAGAGGTGGTGGGAAGAGTGATGTTTACAGAATTATGAGCTGTTTTCAATGTTGTAAATTTAGAACACTGGGAAGCATGGTGAGAAGTGTGTTTAATTGTTAAAGCTTTTAGGTTGTTACTGCTAATTGACAATTACCTTTTTAATGGTAAATAAATGATGAATTCAAAATTTAAAGTGTTTTGTTATGCAGTTATGTCTCCCAAATCTGATTGGATTTATGATTGGTTGGGTTAATGTAAACAAGTGAACCCCATAAATCGAGATAACTGAAAACTAACTTTCACTAACATTTAAAGAGCTTAGGACATTCTGAATCCAATTCAGAATCAGTGCAGGAGACTCACTGTCTAAACTGCTGTATCTGAGCTGGGCAATTATGATAAAAATGTTATAATTGTTAGAACTAATTCTTCATTTGAAGAATCCACATGAACAGACCTGAAAAAGTTTTTGCTGGAATACTTACGTGGGCCATGATTGCTGGAATCCAGGATGGCTGAAAGAAAAACAAATATGGTTAGTTCAGAGTCATAAGGTTGTGGTTTACACCAGGATGAGCAGAGGTTAATGCATGATGAAAAGCAGGGCAATCATTCCTTGGTTTTGACCAATATTTAACCATCATTGGGATTGTTTGTATTTAGAAACTTTGTCCTGTTTCCTATATTACAGCTTCATAGTCAGGTTTACAGCACAAACAGACCCTTTGGCCCAATTTATCCATGCTGCCCCTTTTCAAACCCCTCAACTAATCCCAACTGCCTGCATTTGCCCATATCCCCCTAGACAATTAGATGGGCATAAACACTAAAAGACAAAATTGTACTCCCCTTTACTATTACCTCTGGCAGCTTGTTCCTGATAAGTATCTCTTCTTTCACCTTAAAGCTAGGCCCTCTAGTTTTAAAACTCTTCTACTCTTGGGGAAAGACACTAACTGATCTATGTCCCAATTTATAGCCCTCTATCACATCACCAAGCCTCCAAAGTGCCAGAGTAAGAGTCTCAGTCTATCCAGCTTCTCCTTATAACTCAAAGCATCAAGTCCTGGTAGCATTCTAAATCTTTTCTGCTCTATAATAGGGTGACCAGAACTGTACACAGTATTCCAAGCATGGCCTTACCAATGTTTGGTAAAAGTTCAACAAGTCCCAACTCCTGATCAATGAAACCAAGCCAAATGCCTTCTTCACTATCCACTTGTGATTCCACTTAAGGAGCTGAGCCTGTACTGAAATTGGTTCTAACTCAGATGCCCTATCATTGAGTAAATCCTGCCCTAGTTTAAGCAACCAAAATGCATCATCTTGCATTTATCTAAATTAAACTCCATCAGCCATTTGTCAGCCCACTGGCCCAACCAAGATCCCACTGCAATCCTAGGTATTCTTTACCATCCACTATGCCACCAATTTTGGTGGCATCTCCAAACTTACTAACATGCCTCCTAAACTCATCCAAATCATTAATATAAAATGAGTGGACTTGAGGCACACCATTGATAAGTGTCCAATTTGAAAAACAATCCTCTATAGTCACCCTCTGGCTTCTGTTATCAAGCCAATTTTTCTTCATTTGGCTACCTCACCCTGCATCCCATGGAGATTTAATCTTATGCAATACCTACCATGACCAATTGCACTTTGTCAAAGGCCTTGCTACAAGTCTATGTAGCCATCAACTGAACTGTCCTCATCTACCTTCTTGGTTACCCCTTCAAAAAAGCTCAAATTGAGCTATGATTTTTTTTCAGTCAAAAACCATGCTGACTGTCCCAATTGGTCCTTGCATCTCAATGGCTGTAGATCTGGTCTCAAAATACTTTAACTATAGGTCTGAGGCTCAAGCCTGTAGTCCCCAGGCTTTTCCCTGCAGCCCTTACTGGCACATTTGCCACCCTCTAATCTTCAAGCTCCTCATGTGACTATGATTCAAATATCTCTGCAAGGGGACCAGCAATTTCCTACCTAGCCTCCTATAATGTTCTGGGATACACATCCTCAGATGCTGGGGATTTATCTACCTTGATGTGCTTCAAGACTTCCAGTACCTCCTGTCACATGTACACTCCTCAAGCCACTATTTCCCCCAACATCCATTCTTTAGTGAATATGGATGAAAAATTCATTTAGGATGCCACCAATCCCTTGTGGATCCACACAACCTTGTTGATCCTTGAGATCCTATTCTTTTCCCCTTTATGTATTTGTAGCTTTGGCTGAAAAATGCTTTGAGACCATAGGTATATTTAGAAAATTCTAAGTGCAAATTTAGATCAAACTTGGAACAAATATTATCCAGAGATTGTTTGCAGCAAGCAGGGCTCCTCAGTTTTCAATCAGAAAAGGTTAGCCAAACAAGTGCTCATTTTTTCACTAAAGGTTAGTTGAAACTAGGGTTATTCCACTATTACTCTAATGTTTAGCTAGATTCCAAGTAGCTTCTCAAACAACTGAATGAACAAGACTTCTCAAATTACTGTAGCAAACCAAAATAAATTGGCAATTTAAAATTAAATTTATATTTGTCCAATAATGCTTTAAGTTTAATTGTTATGGCTATAGAAAGATTTGGGAAAGACTACAAGCACTTCTCCCAGAAGCAGATGGAACCATTCCCACTACTGAAAGGATCAAGAACTAAAGGTCACAAGTTTAAAGTCATTGGCAATAGCAAAATAGTGGAGAAAAATTAGTGTATTAATTGTATGATTAATTGTAGTGCACCAAGTGTTGAAGACAGATTTAATTATATTCAAAAGGGAATTAGTTTAAAAAACTAGATTGGTGCTTGATGGCTATTGCAACATGGTTCAAGGGCTGTGCTGTAGTAGGACAGGAAGGCTGGAGAAATGAATTTTCAGAACACTAATATATACGCAAGTTGAATGATCTTCTGCACCTTAAGATTCTGTAAATAGATATTAAGTCACAGCCCTGATGTTGATGCAGTTACTTCATTCAAACCTAATGTTTCTCAGACAGTACTCAGCTTGTCTTCATTAGGAGCATCACTTGCTACTTTAGTGCCTTAAACCCAAAATTTAGTTCTAGTGGTGTTCAGCACAGTCAAATTCACTGAGCAGCATTATTTCTCTGCTCCCCACCAGACTGAAATCCAATACACAATGCCATATTGAATTCAGGGTCTCATTTCCTGGGGGGGGCACTTAATCAGCTCAGCACTTTAGTTCTGTACTCAATTTTGCATTTCAGATGCTGGCAGAACCTGTAACAATTGTTTGTCTGCAATATTTAGTGTAGCTCAACTTCATTAGAAATGTAATCTTAAATCTATGCATTCAATATATGTGCCTAGTTGTGCAGGAGTAATCTGGATTACATAGTCCTTTAGGAGCTGAATTAGGAAGTGTGTGATTCCAACTATAGTCAGAAAATCCTTCTGAAGGTATTCCCTGCTTTGCCTTCTATAAAAGTTTCTAGCAAAATTGCTGTGGTTTGGGCAATTTTTCTCCACATTGCACCAAGACTCAAACTAGTTGACTTCCAATACAAGGATTGTTACCAGAAGCATGGCTACCATGTCAACTGTAGGTTTAACCAAGGTCTGAAGATAGGAAGGCTTAATTTGGGTGTTGCCAGCCACTGATTTTTCTTCTGTAGAACATTCTGAGAACAGAGTCACATCCTGAGGGTAGGGGTTGTGACCCAACTGAATAGAATCTTACCTTTAGCATTCCTCAGCTTCATAATCACTCCAGCCAGCAGGATGATCAGACCAATTCCAAATCCCACAGCTCCAACAATGATCTTGTGTTTCTCTGATTCAGTTGTGCCTCCCACTTCTGTACATGTAAAACAATCCAGGTGTTAGAACAGTGCTGCTCTATTGAACTAGAGAACCTACAACTACATTACCAGGAAGCTGGATTCAATTTTAACCTCCTTGTTCAAACTGAAACACATTCAAGCAAAGGGAAGGGAAGTGGATAGGCTGCAGAGTGCTTTACTAATTGCTTGCCAGAGTCAAAGTAGAAAACCAGGAATGGATGAAATGCTGACTGCAATAGAATTTCAACATTCCTACACAGCTCCAGCAGTTGTCTGAATCCCAAAAAGGTATAACAGACCATAAGACAGAGCAGAATTAGGCCACTCAGCCCATTGAATCTGCTGTGCCATTTAATTATGGTTGATTTTTTAATCTCCATTCTCCTGCCTTTTCCCTACAAACTCCTGATCCCCTAATGAAGGGCCTACTTCTATCTTAAAGACACTCAATGACAGCCTTGTAGCAAGAGTTCAAGATTCCCCACTGGCTGAAAAAAGTCCTCCTTATCTGTTTTTAAAGAGTCATTCCTTTACTCTGGGATTGTGCCCTCTTGTTCTAGTTTTTCCCACTAATGGGAACATTCTCTCCATGTCCACTAACTAGGCCTTGCAGTTTCCTACAAGTTTCAAGATCCCTCCTCATCCTTCTAAACTCCAACAAATACAGACTGAGTCCTCAACCATTCCTCATACAAGCTTTTCATTCCAGGAATCACTTGTGAATCTCCTCTGGACTGTTTAAGACCAGCACATCCTTTAAATATGGGACCCAAAACTGCTCATAATACTCAGGTTCTGATCAGACCCTTATACAGTCTCAGAAGTACATCTGTGCATTCTAGCAATCTCACCACAAATGCTAACATTGCATTTGTCTTCCTAATTGCTAACTGAACCAGCATGATAACTTTGGTAGCCTTGAATAATGACTCCAAAGTCTGTTTGATCTAAGCATTTTTCCCTTTTAGGGAAAGGTCAATGCCTCCATTCCTCCTTCCAAAGTACATAACCCCTCTTTTCCACATTGTATTCCATCTGCCACTACTTTGCCCACTAACTTGTCCAAGCCCTTCTGCAGCCCCTTGCTTCCTCAATACTATCTGTCCTCTACATATCTTTTATCAGCAAACTTAGCAACAGTGCCTTCTTCCAAATTGAGAATGTATATTTGGAAAAGATGTGGTCCCAGCACTGGCCTGAGGCACACTAGTCACCTGCTGTCATCCTGAAAAAGACCCCTTTATCACCACTGAATTCTGTCACCCAATCCTCTTCATGCCAGGATTTTAGCCTTAACACCATGGGCACTTAAGTCTCAAAGAATAAAGAACAAAACAGTACAGAACAGGCCCTTTGGCCCAACAAGCCCATGCAGCCACCTTGATGTTCCCACTTCTACCCATGATCCCTGTCTACGTTTAGAGATCTATGGATTGAAACCAAATTGAGACAATTTAGGGAGAATTTGTTCTGCCAACTAGCCTAAGAGCACATCTTTGGGATGTGGGAGGAAACCTGAGCACTTGGGAAAACCCACAAGCATGGGGAGAATGCACAAACTCCCACAGACAGGCACAGCAATAGTCACTGAGCTGTTGTGTTGCCCATCAAATGGTCCAGGTCAAGCATACACTAAATGCAAAGCACTAGGATACTCAAAAAATCCAAGAGCAGCCTCCCACAACCCATCACATGTATGCCCCTTGTTAGGCAACAAAGCAAACCAAAGTACCTGCAAGATAAAAACCATTACATCAATATCAAAAACATTTACACTTCCCACAGACTCCCAAGGCTCATGATCCCTATTTTAAATCAGTTTTCTATATCCCTCCATTCCCTTTCTATTCACATGTCCAATTAAGTATTTCTTAAATAACTCTAGTACCTGCCTCCACCACTTTACTTGGTAGCACATTCCATACCCCACCACCCTCTGAAAAAAATTCCCTCTAGCATCCAAATTATACCTTAACCCCCTCACCCTAAGCCTGTGACCCCTCATGATTTGAGTCCATCCTAGGAAGAAGCTTAACCCTGTTTACTCTATCTATACCCCTCAATTTGGTACACCTCTATTAGATCTCCTCTAAGTCTACATCTTTCTAAGGAAACAGCCCCAATTTGCCCAACCTCTCCTTGTAACTCAGACCTTCCATACCAGCAGTGTCCTGATAAACCTCCTCTGCACTCTCTCCAGAGTCTCCACATCCTTCCGGTAGTAGGGCAACTAGAACTGGACGCAGTATTCCAAATGAGGTCTAACCAACGTTTTATACAACTGCAACATTAAAGGCCAGCTCTTGTACTCCATACCCCTTCCTATAAAGGCTAACATACTATGCTTTCTTCACAACCTTCACTTGCTCTGCTACCTTCAGAGTCTTATGCACCTGTGTCCCCAGGTCCGTTTCTATACCCCTAATAGGTCTACCCTTCATCATATACCTCCCCCTACATTCTCCCAAAATGCATCACCTTGCATTTATCAGGATTGAATTCTATCTGCCATTTGCCCAAGCTACCAGCCTATGTCCTGCTGCATCGCCTGACAATGCTCCTCACTGTCCACAAGTCCAGCCATCTTTGTATTGTCTGCAAACTTGATCACTCCACTTACTTCCTCTTCCAAGGAATTTATGTATATTACAAATAGAAGAGGTCCCAGCACCAAGCCCTGCAGCACACCACTAGTGACCAACCTCCAGCACCAGAAAAACACCCTTCCACTATTTGTCTCCTATTACCAAGCCAGTTACTTATCCATCTAGCTACCTGTCCTCGTATCCCATTAGTCTTGACCTTTTCAACTAACTGAGGGGACTTTGTCAAACTCCTTACTGAAATCCATATAGACAACATCAATGGCTCACCCTTCCACTATTTGTTACCTCAAAAAATTCTACAGATTCATAAGGCACAACCTCCCCTTAAAGCCATGCTGTGTATCCCTAATCAGATTGCAATGCTTTCAGTGCCTATACATCTTACCTCTAAGAATCCCCTCCAACAGCTTCCCTACCACTGACATCAAACTCACCAGCCTATAATTTCCAAGGTTATCCTACTACCCTTTAAAAAGGTAAAACATTAGCTATTCCAGTCCTGTGTCCAAAGAGACAGATTTGCATCAGAGACCTAGCAATTTCACCTCACCTCCCTAAGCAGCCTGGAATAAATGCCATCAGGCCCAGGAGATTTATCAGTTTTAATGCTACCTAGAAGCTCTAACACTTCCTCCCTCAGTATGGATATTTCCCTCAACTGGTCCACAGCTCCCTGAGACAGGAGCTGTCAACAAGCCCCTCTCCTTCGTGAATACCGACGCAAAGTATTCATTCAGGATCTCTGCCATTTGCTCGGGCTCTAAGCACAGTTCTCTCCTGTCCCTAAGAGGTCTGATTTTCCCTCCAATCACCCTTTTATTCCTAACATAGGATTAAGGAAAATCCAAAGGCTTTTACTCCTATAAAACCATTTCATACCCCTTTTTTGCCCTTCTAAGTCTGTTTGAGCTCCCTCCTACTCTATATTCCAACACTGTTCCCAGCTGCTTTGACCTAACATACACCTCTTTTCTTCATAAAGTCCTCAATATCCCTACTAATCCACAGCTCTCTAATCTTACCTTTCCCATCTTTCCTCTTAGCCAGCACATCTTTCTTGCATCATTTTCAATATTTCCTGAAAGACTCCCACATGCCTAGTGTGGACTTAGGCTTGAACAACTGTTTCCAGTTTCCATAAGCTTCTGCCTAATCTGACTGTCGTTAGCCTTTCCCCAATTCAGCACCCTGCCCCCAGGGCAACAAGCATCCTTTTCCACCTGTATCCTAAAGTAGACAGAATTGTCTCCTGATGTGGCACCTTGAAAAAAGACCTTCTGGAAATCTAAATCAATCATGTCCACTGGCTCCTTTATTTAACTTCCTTGTTCCTCAATAGAGTTGAGGGAGTGCAGAGAAGCTTCACAAGGATGTTGCTGGGACTTGAAGCTGAGTTAGAAAGATTGAATAGGTTAGGACTTTATTCCCTGGAGTGTAAAATGAGAGATTTGATAGATGTGTATAAGATTGATGGTTATAAAGTGAAAACAAGCAGGCTTTTTCCCACTGAGGAAAGAGGAGAAAAACACTAGAGGACATGAGTTAAAGGTGAAAGGAGAAAAGTGCAGGTCAGTGGGACTAGGCAAAAATGGTTTAGCACAGACAAGCCAAAAGGCCTGTTTGAGCTGTAATGTTCTATTGTTACCTCAAAGAACTAAGTGTATCAGACATACGTCCCCTTGACAAAGCTGTGCTTACTCTGTCCTACTTTAATCATGCACTTCCAAGTAGTCTGCAATCTCATTTTTAATAGATACTAAAATCTTGCCAATGATTGAAATCAGGCCAACTGGCCTATAATTTTCCATCTGCTGCCTCCTTTCCTTAAAGGAAGAATGTTATATTCACCATGTTTCAGTCCTCTGGTACCCTCCCTACATCCTGTGATCCCTGAAAGATCAAAGCCTCTGCAATTTCCTCAGCTACCTTAGTATTCTGGTGTATAGTCCATCCAGTCTAGGTGATTTATCCACCTTTGTTTTCCTAGGATCTTCTCCTAAGTGATGCCAATACAATTATCTCTGCCTCCTGATTCTCCTGGAGTTCTGGCATCCCACTGGTGTCTCCCATTGTGGAAGACTCATGCAAAGTAGCTAATTAGATCCTTGCCATTGCTTTGTTTCCTGTTATTTCTCCAGCCTCATTTTCCAGTGGTCCAATGACTGTCTCTTATAGAAGTCTTATTTATATTACTAGCTTGCTTACTCATTTAGTCTTCTCCCTCTTTACTGCTTTTAGTTGTCCTCTGCTCACTTCAGTAATCCTTGCCTCTACTTTCAGTCTTTGACTCCCCTCAGCCATGGATGCCTTGTTCTTAGGAATTAATTTCTGTTGTGCCTCCCAAATAAACTCCTGCCATTGCTGTTCCATTGGCAAGGGAGCCTAGTAAAGGCAATCAATTCTGGCCAGCTCCTCCCTCATGTCTTTGTGGTCACCTTTAATTGTAACATTAAATCCAATTCCAGCTTCTCTCTCAAACTGCACAGTAAATTCTATCATTGTGGTCACTGCTCCAAGGGTTCCTTCATCTTAAGTTCCCTAATCAAGCCTGCCTCATTACAGATCACCAATGCCTGTTCCTCACTGGCTGGGACAAGCTGCTCCCAAAAACCCATCTTAGATATTCCAAATTTCTTTTCTTGGGATCCATTACTACCTGATTTCCCAGTCCACCTGCATATTAAAGTCCCATGATTATTGTAGTATGGCTTTTATATGCTTTTTCTATTTCCTGACTTTTCTGCCCCACATCCCAATTACTGCTAGGAGGCCTGTACACAACTTGGAGTTTTTAACCTTGTGATTCTTCAACTTTACCTAGAGATTCTGTCTTCTGATCCCATATCACTTCTTGCTATCAATTTAACTTCATTCCTTACTAAGGAGGCAACCCTGCTCTGTTTGCCCATCAGTCTGTCCTTCCATAGGATAGATTCTTGGATATTTAGATTCCATCCCCGAGCCCCTTGCAGCCACCTGTAATGCCCATACCACCCTAGTCAATTTGTACACAAGCTCATTTACCTTTTTCTGTATACATTTAGACAGTCCTGCACTGACCTTCTCATACCAATCTTTTTTGCTCTTTGATTCCTGCCATCTTCTGTGTTCTGTTCTATTGTCATGAGGTGTACAAATTGTTTAAACAAGTGCCTATCCCAGCCAAGTGAAAGAGGTCATTGAAAGTGAAAGTTAAGGGGAAATGTCAGCTTTCAGATTAAGCAACACAAGCATGAGTTGAGGGTAGTCACATGACTATCAAGCTATGGAATGACCAAGTTATACCAAGTTTAAGCTGATAATCTCTAGATCAGAAGTTTCAACTGGTGTGCTGTGAAGGCCCTAGAAGTGTGCCACAAATAGGATTAAAGTGGACATTTCAGTGTAAAGATACATCTAATCTTTGTTTCAGCTCTGGTTGGCATCTCAAAGTCCTGACTACATTAGCTGGGAATGTGCCACATGGTTTGGACTGGACTTAACTGAGAATATATAATTGAGACCCTTTCCCAGCCAGTGCATCAATGGTTTGGATTACCAATTTAAAACATTCTGAACATGTTGTATGTAGCCTTTGCTGGCTGACATGCACAGGAGATCCCAGGTTTTGGAAATGTTGAATAGAGTTGAAAATAAAGTCCCTGTGCAAAAAAGCAGAAAGCAGGCACAGAAGCCTGGAGAGGTTGAATTTTCACAGGAGTGAAAACTGGGTTCCCAGTATGGGAGGACAGGTAAGAAACAGAACCAAAAGAGAAACTACATTGTATTTGGGATATGATTAAGGGTTATAACTTCTTAAACTAATGATAATTGTATCAAACATCAACATGTTTTTAGGAGATAAAATGCTTGAAGGGGCAGTTCAGTTGGACAAGAGGTGTGCCTTTTGTTTTTAAAAGCGTTCCCTGACAAGTTGGGAACAACTGCTCTAGACCCCTCCCTCAGCCACATGCCAGAATTGACAAGGACAGGAAGCTCAGTGTTGCCAAAAGCTGTTATGGGCCTTAGCACCTATTCTAGGATAAATGGAAATTATCCCATGAGGACAGGCTATATTTCACAAGAAAGGAGTTAATTAAATGGATAAAAGATAAAACTAAACCATAAAGAAAGTTGATTAAGAAAATTGGTTATAAGCAGGCAAATACATTAAAAAGCAAGGAATAAAACAGAAGTCAAAGGACATAAGAGCTTGTGTACAAGATTGAGGGGTATAGATAGAGTAAACAGGGTTAAGCTTTTTCCTAGGATGGACTCAAATAGCACAAGGGGTCACAGGCTTAGGGTGAGGGGGATAAAGTATAATTTGGATGCTAGAGAGTTTTTAGAGGGTGGTGTGGGTATGGAATGTGCTGCCAAGTGGTGGAGGCAGGTAGTCTGGAGTAATTTAAGAAATACTTAGATGGGCACATGAACAGAATGGGAATGGAGGGGTATAGAAAACTGATTTAAAATAGGGATCATGAGCCTTAGGAGTCCCTGGGAAGTGTAAATAGATGTTGATGTACTTGTTTTTATCCTACAGGTGCTTTGGTCCACCTTGTTGTCTAATGAGGGGCATACACACGATGGATTGAGAGAGGACTGCTCTTGGATCTTT
Organism: Sphyrna mokarran; assembly: GCA_024679065.1. Taxonomy (NCBI): domain Eukaryota; kingdom Metazoa; phylum Chordata; class Chondrichthyes; order Carcharhiniformes; family Carcharhinidae; genus Sphyrna; species Sphyrna mokarran. Next base: position 90,446,707 of record JAGIQG010000009.1, read on the forward strand.
CAAGAGTATCCTACTGCTTCACGTCATTAGTGTACACTTGACCTGGACCATCTGATGGGCAACACAACAGCTCTGACTATCTGTGCTGTGCAGATAAATGGATTTGGGCCTGTGTCTGTGGGAGTTTGAACATTCTCCCTGTGCTTGTGGGTTTTCTCTGGGTGCTCTGGTTTCTTCCCACATCCCAAAGATGTGCTCTTAAGCTAATTGGCAAAAGAAATTCTCCCCAAATTGTCTCAAGTTTGGTTTTTAATCCATAGATCTACAAACATGGACAGGGATCACAGGTAGAGGTGGGGACATCAGGGTGATGGCATGGGCTCATTGGGCCAAAGGGCCTGTTTCCCATGCTGTTTTGTTCTTTGACATGGAGCAGTGCTGAGTAAAATGTATTGCGATTGCCACTGTTGGCATTTGGAGTATGTTCAGCATGAACCAAGGTGCAAAACAGAAGGAGACAATATATTCAGAAAGGAATGTTTACTGCAACATTGATATAGGCAAGGTTTATTTAGACAGTCAACATGACTAGAGCAAGTGGTGAACCTAAGTGAATAAGCAGGAAAGAAAAGATCAGTGGCAAGAAAGTTGAATTTCTAGTATTTAGGATTCCTTTTACAGCACATCTCAAAGACTGCTAGATCTAGTATGCAAAAACAACTATGCAAGAGTTAACACCTAAAATCTGATGGTCATTTACATGCATCTTCTTGATGGCAGATTTTGGAAAAATTACAATAGAATGATTGGCATGAATATTTTAATGAATAAACAAAACTTAAGTGATTAGAAGCAAACCAAAATTAAACAAGTAATACAGAAACACAAAAATGCATACATAGACTAGAGCCCTTGACAAGGCTCTACTGAAGAGAACAAGCTGTAGCAAATTTATTAAAGTGATTTAGAATGGAACAGGAACACTTTCTAAAGTGGGTATGGTTCCTTCTGAGATCTGTACCAGGGCTGCCCTTTGTTTGCTGCCTGCAGCAAGACTGCTAAAATTGACAGAATAGTCTGAAATGCAAACTGTTTCCCTCCTCAGCATTCAGAATTTTTGGGTTTTATTTTAAGTTGTATTACATAAATTGTGTTTCTTACCCCAGTCTGTGTTCTTGGGTTCATTCAGGCTGCTGTGTTCCACACGACAGGTATATTTATCCCCAGACACAGGCTGATATTGGAGAAGATCCTGAACCTGATAGGTCCAGTCACCATCTGATAACAGGGCAGTGTTGACAACATCATCAGGAACTGGCACTCCATTTTTCAACCATGTAATTTTAATTGCAGATGGGTAAAATCCAGTAACATGGCAGGAGAGTAGGGCAGACTGTCCAGAATGTGACGTTGTTTTAGGTCGGATAGTGACTGTTGGTTTAACTGGAACAGAGACAGTAGAGTTAACTTAGAAATAAAGAACATAGTATAATGGCAGTAAATGTTTTGCATCCACATCCAATTCTCATCCATTCTGATGCTGAAAGTGTAGAATTTGGGAAGACCTTCAGTAATTATTTTTCTACAAGTTTAGTTTTCACTCAGGTAAGATTGGCAAGTCTTGCAAGTTATGCAATTGGAATACAGATCCACAGAGTAGGAACATCTTAACCTTACTGAAGCCATCACTTGGTAAGTAAATATGGAAATGATATACCAGGCCTCCTATTGGTCCAGTGGTTTCTGGCACCTTTTCTATTGGTTCATTTGTCATCATGCCAAATGGCTATAAAACACAGTAGCTGGGCATTAGCTCTGCTTTTCAACAAAATGTCAAGTGGTACTGTTATCTGATCAAGTTCAATGTTACTTGTGAAGGGAAAAACATGAAACAGTGACTAAGATTCTAGGTTTAGACAAACTAATTTCAATTAGCTAAACCAGAGATTGCTCACAGTAATTTGGGTAAAAAGGGATGGCTCTGGTGGTGTTCAAAAAAGTAGATAGAATTGGTGTATACTCCTTAAAGGAATAATTGCCAAAAGACAGGCATGGACAACTTAAGTCCAAGAGCACACAAAACAAGCTGGGAAAAACTCAGGTCTAGTATAAAAGGTGTGGCTATGGGTACCTGCATGGATCCAGATTATGCCTGTCTTTTTTTTAAAGTTGTAGAACACTCATTCTGGTACAAAGATTTAAATTTGTAAAATTACACTTAGCACAAATACAAGTTTCAAGTATCATTTCAACATTATACAAATTAAAGTTTCCCAATGTAGTTGTTTAATAATTCATTTACAATCACTGAATGACTTACTCCACTGTTTCCATTTAGTACACTGACAACTGTTCAGTGCCACTTCATGCACTCAACTGAACTTCAAAAAAATTTTGCTTCAAATTTCTACCTGTCTCACCTTCACATGGTCCATGTTTTCCTTGACCCTTGTCTCCATTTCCAATAGAAGACTGATCACCAATTACAACTCACTGACTCCCACAGCGACTGAGTCTGCAAGGACTCACTTCCATGTTTCTTCACCTCCATCTGCTCTAATGACATCATGCCCACTGTCCCATCTCCTTCCCATAGTTGGAAGGTGAAACATCAGCTCCTTCACCTTATCAGCACAGGATCCTTACTTTTTAGTGAGGAATAACAGTTCACTTGCACCTCCTTCAGTTTAGGAGGCCTAGAGGCCTCTGGAGCTCACTCCAGTTACCCTGTCACCATGGTTAAACTAGAATAGAGGGTGCTAGAAAAACTCAGCTGATGCAGGATGATATTTCAAGTCCTTTGTCAGGACTGAAGGGAGGGGGAATGTTACAGGGAGGAAGAAGCACTGTTCAGAGTCCATGCCAGGGTCTTTCATCAGGGAGATCCTGGCCATACCAGCCCTAATACCCACTTCCTGACACCTTTGCATCTTATGGGCAACAGGATGAACAGGGTGGCATGGCAACATCTGTAAACCCAAAATTCAATTGTGGGCCCCCAGGGAATTCCTGCTAAAGGCATCACAGGCCATGGGGTACAGAACAGTTACTGTCTCCATCTTATGTGCAACTGAGGTGGGGGTGGGGTGTTACCTGGATGGAATGGTAGACACGCAAGATTTAAAAAGTTGTAGGGTCACCAAGAAGGCAATCTCTAGTTAGAGTAATATGCACTGTAAATTACCACAAATATTCTTGCACCCCATGGCTATGACTGTCTATGATCCACCTCAATGTTAACTGTACTCAGACTCATTGTTAGGGGCCCTTTGGCCCACTGAGTGGGCAGTGATGATACCTACTGGAATTGTGTAGATCAGTGCCATGCTCTGGTGTCAGATCTGATGGAATACCAGAGCAGTTAAAGTACTCATCTGAAAAGTGTCAAGAGTTGAGCTCACTGGTACCCACTGCTGATTCAGTTGAGTTCCTCTACTCCAGTCACTGCTGGTCCCCCAATCAGTCCCAGCAGTGGGGAGAAAGTAGACCCACAATGACTCAATCTGAGATGACATCCTCACCACCATGTTGTTTAGGATCAGCCCAGAAATCCACCCCCTCTGCATTTCTGGGTCATGTCTCCCCAAACCTTGCTCAGAGGTGGATCTAGGCACCAGTGTGCAGCCAGATTGGTCATCACCCTTCTGCCTGCACCAGTAATGTGCCAAGATGGCTACCCCACACTTCCTATTGGGAGGACATTTGACAATGAGGGCCTTCCTCACCTGTTCTCTATTCTCTACCTCCTTGGTCTTGTCCTCAGCAGCCACTTGTGTTTCCTCCTCCCCAGTCCCATTCCATTTCCCCACTCGGAGTCAGGTCGTGGTGTCCAGATGTGTTAAGGGGGGGGAGTGTGTTTGGGAGGAGGGTGGGTGATTTTGCCCAGAGCGGGATTCAGGAAGCTCAGCCCCTCAGAGACAGGGAGCTCCCAGAGAGAGAGTCCCGGGGACTCAGCAGCTCCGGGCACAGGACGATCCCAGTACAGGCCGCTGGTGACATTTAATCCCCCCCCCCCCGGGGCTCTCACCTCTCCGGGACAGAACACTTTCGTCGATGGGAACGTTGTTTTCACACATGGTGATCCCCTCCTGGTACCGCGCTTCCGTCTCCTCTTCATTCCATCTCTTCACATCCCCCTCCATCCCGCTCTTCACCGCGATGTACTTCCTCTGGTTAAAGTCGAAATACGCGACCAGCTCTTGATCATAGACATACTCCTCAATATAGGTCCAGCTCCTGGTGTCGTTAAAATCACATCCGTGAATGTAGTTAAAGACATGAGCCCCTGTGAGAGAGAGACTGAGTTACTGTCTGACAGAGAGAGAGAGCCCAGAGACCCGGGAAAGGGGGATCTTCCCCACCCACCCAGTCCCATCACAACATGGGGAAGGGGTGCAGCTCTCAGACCCCCCCCCCCCCCAAAACCGGGAAAACCCCACATTGTCTCAATAATTTCCAGGAAATCAGTAAGGAGGGTCAGGGTCGCTGCGGGATTAAGCCCCTATCCCAATCATTTAGCACTGCCTGGAAATTACTTCCATTCCGCGAAGAGAAACAGGTAAAGTAAGTCAATGTGGAACTCAAGGTGACTAGAGACTGAAGCAGCCGTGACAGATTCTTTCCATCGGCCAGAGACAGAGTGAAACTGAGCTGAGAACGGTTCCAGCGAGGACAGCGGTGTGTTAAAGGATGGGGTGGTCAGTGAAAGAAAGTTGCCATGGTCCCAGATGAACATTGTCTCTGTTCCCTTTGAGAGATGAACTGTTGACAAAGGCTGCTGATAAGTCAGGTGGTGGTAGAGGACACAGGACCTCAGCTATGATCTGTGCTGACATGGTCAGATTTAAACGAAAAAGGTGACCACCAGCTCAGGACTCAACATGTGCAGAGACTAGACGGGAAGAGGTTGGAAATGGTGGAAGCGTTTGAAATGGCCAGAGTAGAGTATATTTGAGAGCAAGGAATGGATGGAAAGGAAATATAAAGGTCACCTATCATTAGGGAGCTAGGATGAGAAGACAGATGGTCAACAGTTGAAGGGAAATGGGTCAATGGAGCAAGAGATGGATCTCGGATAGAATGAGCTCAGAGTTGGACAGAAAATGGGAGGGATTCAAAACCAGTATACAAGAGAATGAAGTGGGCATAAACAGGACAATCAATGCTCAATTTTGACTTTGACTTTATTGTAATTAAAGACAGTTAGTAATGGAGGTTTTTTGGGCCACTGGATGTGGAAAAGTGTGAGGTAATGCACTTTGGCAGGAACAATAAATGTGTAGAGTATAGGGCTAATGGTAGGGCTCTTAATAGTGTTGAGGAACAAAAGGATCTTGGTGTATGTGTCAATAGATCCCTGAAAGTAGGCAGTCAAGTGGATAAAGTTGTTAAGAAGGCTTATGGAGTCTTAGCTTTTATTGGTAGGGGGATTGAATTTAGGAGCCGCAGCATCATGTTGCAGCTGTACAAAACCCTAGTGCGGCCGCACTTGGAGTATTGTGTGCAGTTCTGGTCGCCACATTATAAGAAAGATGTGGAGGCATTGGAGAGGGTACAGAGGAGGTTTACTAGGATGTTGCCTGTATGGAGGGCAGGTCCTATGAAGAGAGGTTGAAGGATTTGAGGTTGTTTTCGTTAGAAAGGAGGCGGCTAAGAGGGGATCTTATTGAAGCATATAAGATGATTAGAGGTTTAGATAGGGTGGACAGTGATAGCCTTTTGCCTAGGATGGAGAAAGCTAGCACGAGGGGACACAGCTTTAAATTAAGGGGTATGAGTTATATGACGGATATCAGAGGTAGGTTCTTTACTCAAAGAGTGATTAGGGAGTGGAATGCCCTGCCTGCAGCTGTTGTAGATGCGCCAAGTTGGTGGCGTTTAAGAGGTTAGTTGATAAGTATATGGATGAGAAGGGAATGGTTTAGTTAGGAGGGGCATTGCTTTTTATTTTGGTCGGCACAACATCGAAGGCCGAAGGGCCTGTTCTGTGCTGTATTGTTCTATGTTCTATGCTCAGCCCCCAAAGCAGTTAATGGTCAATCAATTCTGCAGCAGATTTTTTGCAATATCTTGTTTCTTTCAGAAATTTTCTAAATAATGATATTGTAATGTTGTACAAGAGGTGCTTCAATATAGTTATGTACTGTTACAATTAAGCAGTCTGTGGGGTTTTACAGTTATCAGCCTCAGTGGCCTTTCCCCATTGCTTGGGCAGCTGCTTAGGCCCACAGTCCCAGGCTTTGGAATATGCCAGACAGCAGCAACACTTGATCAGGAGCCAAGTTTCAGGCAGATCAGATCATCTTTGCAAGTTGATGATTCCCCACATCAGCTGATGTTTTGGCAGCAGATATGCTAAAGTCAGTCCCTTGAATTTGGAGATAAGGCAAGTTCAGTGATGCCAGAAAGATAAGTAATCAGTGCAGTTTAGTAATAGAGGCAATTTGTAAAAGTATGGGGGAGGGAGTTTGCCCACTTCAGATCTGCCTGTTCCTTGGAGTGCAATATTCAATTGTTGCAGCCAGTCACTATAGAAGTAAACATGATTACAACCAAAAAAAAAATAAGGAATAAAATCACAAGCACACTGACTTTATAATCTGTATGCATATTTATAACACTAACATTTAGTGTTAAACATCCAGTTTAGGTTGAGGATTAAAGGTCCACATGGTGAAGCTGGAGAACAACATTTCAGCTTTCCCCACACTCTCCAGAGCAATGTCCATCCTGTTACAAAGTGGCCAGAAAACAGACAGAAGTCCACATGAGGCCTAGTTTTACACAGTTCCATCATTATATTCAATACCCACCCAGTAAAGGAGAACATTTGATATGCTTTCTTCACCAGTCTCACCACCAAGAATCAGTGGACATGCACTCTAAAATATCACATGTCTAAACAACTATCTTCCCATTATTGGATATTCTTTATTTACCTTCCCCAATACATTTCCTCACTTTTACAGTAGGAATTCCACATGTCACTTCTGTCCACTCAAACTACTGATATAATTTTCTCAACAACTTTCCTCTGCTGAGAGGAGATTCACAAGGATATTGCCTGGGCTGGAGCATTTCAGCTATAAGGGGCTTGCTAGGGTCAGATCATCTTAGATCAGAGAATGCTAAGGTGGAACCTCAAGGTGAACAAAATTATGAAAGGTATCAATAGGAATAATGCTCCCTCATAGGGATAGGTCAATAATCATGAGGCATAGATTTAAGGAACAGGGAATTTAGAGATTTAATAAAATCTTTTAAGTGCAAAAGGAGATCATTTGACTTACCAAGTCTGTACTAAGTTGTCAACAGCTCATCTTGCTCAGGTCTCGTTCCATCCTGTCCACCCATACATTTATCTTGCTAATCGTCTTAAGTTTATACTCAAGGAACAATTTAGCATGGCCAATCCACCTAACCAGCATGTCTTACAGGCTGTAAGGAAATAGACCCGGGAAAGCAGCCACATTTTTTCCTTACAGGCTGTAAGGAAATAGAAAGGAAATAGACAGAGAACATACAAATTCCACAAAGACAATCACCCAAGGCCAGAATTGAACTTGGGTCCCTAGTGCTGTGAGGTAGCAATGCTAACCACTACGTTTGAAAAACATTTCCACCCAACGGATGGTGAGGATGTGGAACTCACCGACTGAAAGGGCGGAGGAAACGGGAACCTTAACATTTAGATGATCACTTGAAACACCCGAGTTACAGAAAGAGAAGGAAGGAGATTAGTGTAAATTGATGTCTGATAACCAGAACAGACGTGATGAACCGAAGGACCTCTGTTGTAACTGATTTCTCACTGCATGGCTGGTTGGTTTTATTTGCAAAATCCGCAATCACTTAAATCTAGAGCGAACAATTATTTTATTCCTCCCCGCTCCCTAACTGGGATCTTACCGGCTCCGCTCTCTCTCTCTCCATTGAAGATGAACAGGCTCCAGATGAGGAGGGAGATCCGGATCCAGAGGGATCGGGAGCCGCTCACTGTAAACAAACACATTTCACCCACAGCGGCTCCGACACAAACTGAACCCAGAATGAACCCGACAGGGCTTTAAATACAGATACTGACCAATCACAACGGAGCATAAAGATTGACCAATCACATACCAACACACTGACCAATAAGTAGCAGGAAAATCATCCAATCAAATCTATACATCCGGGGAATAGGGACCAATCAGCATCAAGAGCTCCGGGAGACAGCGGAGCCAATCAGAGCTTTGAATGGGCAAGCGGGATCACGGATAGTAACAAGCCAGTCAGAGACGGGAATTAGTAATCGTCATCTGTTGCCATGTGGAAGTGGGCAGTTTATTTAAACTTTCCCTGTGTGGACAGTTCAGTGAGAGACAGCAATGTTGTCACTACAGGAAGCTGCATTTGGGGGGGGAAATAATCAGAGGGATTCATTAAAATCTTGAGGTGAACATGAATCAGCTCCTTCATGCAGTCTGGGCTGGAATTCTCTTCGGGACTGAGTCTATAGTCAGTGGGACAGGGAATGTTTCCTGCTCTTGAAGCTGAAGGCAGATTGCTAAATTAATTATATAGGGGCTCAGTTCCATATCCTGTGGAGGACATGGAGTAGGTCCCACCATTATCATACAGGCAGAGGGAGGCCTGCCATTGAGGAGGTCCATCCTCAATAATTTGTTTCTACTGACACTCTGTAAGAGTATCTTATTCAGTCTTTAACCCGGTAACCCCATTTCCCATGGCTAATCCACCTAATTGCCAAATCTTTGAACTGTGGGAGAAACTGGAGTCACAGAGAAAATGTGCAAACTCCACACGGTCAGTGACGCAAGCCGGGAATCAAACCAAGGCTCTCTTTATAACTCTGATGACCTATCAATTTTCCTAGGCAAGAATTGGTTTGATGTTATTAACAACAGCAAATTCAAATCTGATAGGTTCGTGATAGCTGAGCGACTTCTTTAAAGTAATAGGATGTCAAAATTCAAAAGCCTGTTACCAAAGTAACCCTGATGCTTCGTCGTGATTACAAATGTTGCAATCTGTGTGCCTACGTTTCAAACATCTGAGCACTGAACGCAAAATTAGTTTTTAAAGTGACCACACTTCACAAACTCAACTTCACAACATCTCTCCCCTTACAAAAAATAATTGAACAATCAACATACAGTACAATTAGTCAATCCTGCCACAATTCTATTCATAAGCCTTTGAAAAGTAGCTGGTACATTTTTCATTTCAAAGGGATCGCATTAAATTTATTGTAAAAACAGAAACTTTTACTCTCTCTGACAAAGCTGCTTGTCAGTAACTGCGAAGTAAGTCCAACTTTGTGGTATAATTAGCCTGTCCTTTCTTTTTACACATAATCCTCCAACTTTGGAATTGGATATGAGTCAGTCATTGCTTTGACCTTTCAATAATCAATGCAGAATCATTGAGTACTATCAGGTTTGAAAACCAACATGATTAGCGAACTCCACTTGCTTTGACCTGACTCTATGATATTGTTTGTATCATCGGTTCTACTTTCTTTTGAACCTCTGTTGCTTTGAGATGATGAAGCTGATAAGGTGTTGTTTATCGGTACAGCATTCCCTCTGTTAACTTAATGTACTGTGGCATTAGTCCTACCTACTTTATTTCTACATAGATTCTCATAGCACTATAACCAGTTTTTCAATTCAGTGCTCTGTCCTAAGTTTTTAAGGACTTCTTCATTATTTAATTGATTTTTATCTATATCAAATCCACATCATCAGAATTTGGTTCCCTATTCTGGGTATTACTAGGATTGGATTCCTCATTCTGAGTAGCAGTAACTAATACTTCATTGTCTCTCCCTAGTCTTCCTATCACAAGAAGAAGAGTCTCAGTACAGATCCTTGGGGAACACCATTAGAAACCTTCCTCCAATCTGAAAAATATCAATTGACCATTACTCTCTGCTTCTTATTATTTATGATGTGGAGGTGCTAGTGTTGGACTGGGATAAACACAGTAAGAAGTCTCACAACACCAGGTTAAAGTCCAACAGGTTTATTTGATAGCTTGGTGCTTACAAAATCTCACTAATTGTCCTGTCTGGAGACAATATACATATCTTTAACCTATGCTCAATGCTATTTCCACTCACATTGTCTGCACTTTTAAGACTTGATTGGCTGTAAAGACTCGCATTCTAATCAGTATTCTGTAAACTGAGTGTGTGCCTTTACATCTCCTGTTTGTGATCACAACTCTCCATTCACCCGATGAAGGGGCAGATGAAGCGCTATATCCCTCCATTCCCATTCTGTTCATGTGCCCATCAAAGTATTTCTTAAATAACTTCAGAGTACCTGCCCCCACCACTTTACTTGGCAGCGCATTCCATACCCCAACCACCCTATGTGTGAAAAAACTCCCTCTAGCATCCAAATTATACTTTACCCCCCTCACCCTAAGCCCGTGACCCCTCGTGCTATTCAAGTCCATCCTAGGAAAAAGCTTAACCCTGTTTACTCTATCTATACCCCTCATAATCTTGTACACCTCTATTAGATCTCCTCTAAGTCTACGTCTTTCTAAGGAAAACAGTCCCAATTTGCCTAACCTCTCCTCGTAACTCAGACCTTCCATACCAGGCAGCATCCTGGTAAACCTCCTCTGCACTCTCTCCAGAGTCTCCACGTCCTTCCGGTAGTAAGGCGACCAGAACTGGATGCAGTATTCCAAATGAGGTCTAACCAACGTTTTATACAACTGCAACATTAAAGGCCAGCTCTTGTACTCTATACCCTTCCTATAAAGGCTAGCATACTATATGCTTTCTTCACAACCTTCTCCACTTGCTCTGCCACCTTCAGAGACTTGTTCACCTGCACCCCCAGGTCCCTCTGCGTTTCTATACTCTTAATAGGTCTACCCTTTATCATATACCTCCCCCCTACATTCTTTCTCTCGAAATGCAACACCTCACATTTATCAGGATTGAATTCCACCTACCATCTGTCTGCCCAAGCTACCAGCCTATCTCTGTCCTGCTGCATCGCCTGACAATGATCCTCACTATCCGCAAGTCCAGCCATCTTTGTATCGTCTGCAAACTTGCTGATCACTTCACTTACTCCCTCTTCCAAGTCATTTATATATATTACAAATAGAAGAGGTCCCAGTACCGAGCCCTGCGGCACACCACTAGTGACCGACCTCCAGCTAGAAAAACACCCTTCCCCTATTACTCTCTGTCTCCTATTACCAAGCCAGTTACTTATCCATCTAGCTACCTGTCCTTGTATCCCATGAGCCTTCACCTTCTCAACTAACCTCCCATGAGGGACTTTGTCAAACACCTTACTAAAATCCATATAGACGACATCAACGGCTCGCCCTTCGTCAACCGTTTTCATCACCTCCTCAAAAAATTCTACAAGATTTGTAAGGCACGACCTCCCCTTAACAAATCCATGCTGCGTATCCCTAATCAGATTGCAATGCTGTAAGTGCCTATACGTCCTATCTCTAAGAATCCCCTCCAACAGCTTCCCTGCCACTGACGTCAAACTGACCGGTCTATAATTTCCAGGATTATCCCTACAACCCTTTTTAAACAACGGTACAACATTAGCTATTCTCCAGTCCTCTGGGACCTCAACTGTGTCCAAAGAAGAGACAAAGATTTGAGTCAGAGGTCCAGCAATTTCACCTCCTACCTCCCTAAGCAGCCTGGGATAAATGCCATCAGGCCCAGGAGATTTATCAGTTTTAATGCTACCTAGAAGCTCTAACATTTCCTCCCTCGATATGGATATTTCCCTCAACTGGTCCACAGTTCCCTCAGAGACAGGAGCTGTCAACAAGCCCCTCTCCTTCGTGAATACCGACGCGAAGTATTCATTCAGGATCTCCACCATTCCCTCGGGCTCTAAGCACAGCTCCCCTCCTCTGACCCTAAGAGGTCCAATTTTTCCTCTAACCACCCTTTTATTCCTAACATAGGAGTAAAAAGCCTTTGGATTTTCCTTAATCCTATCCGCCAAAATCATTTCATGCCCCCTTTTTGCCCTTCTAACTTCCTGTTTGAGCTCCCTCCTACTCTCTCTATATTCCTTCAATGCTGTCTCGGTTCCCAGCTGCTTCGACCTATCATACGCTTCTCTTTTCTTCCTAACCAAGTCCTCAATATCCCTACTAATCCACGGCTCTCTAATCCTACCTTTCCCATCTTTCCTCTTGGCCGGCACATATCTATCTTGCAACATTTTCAGTATTCCCTTGAAAGAGTCCCACATGCCTAGCATGGACTTACCCTCAAACAACCATTCCCAATCAGTTTCCATAAGTTCCTGCCTAATTCGACCGTAGTTAGCCTTCCCCCAATTCAGCACCCTGCCCCTAGGGCAACAAGCATCCTTTTCCATCTGTATCCTAAAGTAGACAGAATTGTGGTCACTGTTAGCCACATGTTCCCCCACTATAACATCAACCACCTGCCCTGGCTCATTACTCAGAACTAAATCCAATATAGTCCTTCTATAGTCGGGCTACTATGAAGACCAGCACAAAATACCTGTTCAATGCTACAGACATTTTCTCCTTTCCAGTTATTACATTCCCCTTCTCATCCTCTAAAGGACCAATGTTTACTTTAGCTACTCTTTTTTGTTTTATGTATTTGTAGAAACTCTTGTTTTTTTTTATATTTTGAATTAGTTTACTCTCAGAATCCATCTTACTTTTCTTTATAGCCTTTTTTGTGGCTTTCGGTTGCCATTTAAAGATTTCCCAATCCTCTAATTTCCCACAAATCTTTGCCACTTTGTATACATTTTCTTTCAATTTGACACCTTCTTTTATTTCCTCAGATATCCATGGCTGATTATCTCTTTTTCTACAGTCCTTCCTTATTACCAGCATAGACTTTTGTTGAGCACTGTGAAAAATCACTTTGAAAGTCCTCCACTATTCCTTAATTGTCCCACCATAAAGTTTTTGCTCCCAGTCAATGTTAGTCACCTCCTCCCTCATGCCATTGTAATCTTCTTTGTTTAAGCACAAGACGCTGGTATTGGATTTTACCTTCTCATGCTGCACATGTATTTTAAATTGAACTATACTGTGATTACTTCTTCCAAGAGGATCCCTAACTGTGAGATCATTAATCGTTCCTGTCTCATTACCCAGGACCAGATCTAGGATAGCTTGCTGTCTTGTCGGTTCCAGTACATACTGTTCAAGGAAGCTATCGTGGATACATTCTATGAACTCCTCCTCAAGGCTGCCTTGACAGACCTGGTTTGACCAATTGATACTGAGATTAAAATCCCCCATGATAATTGCTGTACCATTTTTACATCCATCAGTTATTTCTTTGTTTATCTCTCTTCCCACAATGATGTTATCATTTAATGGCCTCTGGAGTACGCTGATCGGTGACCTTTTTCTCTTTACTATTTCTAATTTCTATCCAAGTGGATTTAATTTTTTTTTCCATAGAACTTACATCATTTCTCACTACTGCCCTCATACCAAAGAACAAAGAACAACATAGCACAGGAAACAGGCCCTTCAGCCCTACGAGCCCGCACTGCCCATTTTAGCATTCAGTGAGTGCCTCATTCCAATCCTTCATCTACCTACGACTTTTGTCTACGCTCTTGGACCCCACAATAAAGAGGTGCAAATTTAGAGAATTATATGTATGCCAGATTGAGGGAGTCTAATTTAGGGACAATTTGTTAACACCAGTCAGCCTAAAAGCACATTTTTGGGGTGTGGGAGGAAACCGGAGCATCCGGAGAAAACCCACACAAGCACGGGGAGAATGTGCAAACTCCCATAGACACGGATCCAAGTCAGAGATCTGACCCAGGTCCCTGTAACTGCACAGCAAACAGTGACAGTCACTGAGCTGTCGTGTTGCCTGTCAGTTGGTCCAGTTTAAGCATACTCTAACGACATGAAGCACTAGGCAACCATCTTGAAGCAACATCCAAGAGTAGCTTTTGCACGATCCACTGCGTGTATGCCCTTTGTTGGCCAACATGTGCAGACATCTTGTTGGCCAAGATGTCTGCACATCTTTAGACTATGGGAGGAACCAGGAGCACCTGGAGGAAACCCACACAGACACGGGGAGAATGTGTAAACTCCATACAGACAGTGACCCCAAGCTGGGAATCGAACCCAGGTGCCTAGACTGTGAGACAGCCGTACTAACCATTGTGCTGTCCTCTTTGCAATTGATAGGGATCTGCATTTTTGGGAAGCAAGAGATTGCCACAAATCCCATAAAATATAATAGCGTGGCTAAGTTTTGTCCATTGTAAACTTTATATAATGATGAGCCTTATTATTGAGAGCATTCATCACCTCTTTTATATATTGATGTTTGGTAGATGAGAGATTCTGAATAGATCCCCTATGGAATCCTGGGATGAGTCACTTACAAAGAATAGAATGTAGCCGTGGCCTTCAGGGGCACTGACAGGGAATGGCTTCCCAGTCTGTGCAGTGTCAGATCCTCCTGCAGGACATGGCAGATATGAACCATCACATCTCTTGACAAGCATAGACAGTGACAGCATTGTCTCCCACTCATCTCCAAGTAGGAGAGATGCTTTGTCAGTTCCCTCTATGGGATGGGTCTGACCTACTCAACCTCTACTTGCGGGGACCCAAGATCTTAAGCTGAGGGTCTCCCCTAAGCCAAGCCAGATATTTCTGGACCCTTCTGCTCTTCCACAATCTGAACACTGCCTTCAAGAAGGGCAGCATTAACCAAATCCTCCATTCTGCAATTTTCCTTCTTCCGGTGGGCAGATAGCTTCAAGAAATTAATGAATGGGTGGGTTTCCTCGTGTGTGTGTGTGTGTGTGTGTGTGTGTGTGTGTGTGTGTGTGCACAAACACACACAAACACACACACACCAGGAAATCCACACACATATAAGCACACCAGGAAACATACACAAACGGATATGCACACACACAGACACCCACCCACACACAGACAGACACACACACCGAGGAACCGACCCACAAGCACAAAACACACACATGTGCATGCGCACACATACACATACACACACAAACACACACATGGGGAAACCCACCTACACTCACTCACTCACACACACACACACACACACACACACACGGGAAATTGGAAACTCACCCACATGCACAAAACATAAACACACATGCACAAATTCAAACATGCGTGCATATGGGTGGGTTTAGGAGAGAATGTACAGGATTTCCAGGAAACCCACACACGTGCACACACACACACACACACACACACACACACACGCGCACATGGAAACACGCACACACACACACTGGCAAGCACACACACACACACACACACATACACACAGACACAGGAAAATACCACACACACACACACACCAAACACACACACAACACACACACCAACACACACACACACACACACACACACAGAAAATGATACATACATAGTGGGAAACACGCACACACACACACACCAAGGAACCCAAACACACACTGGGAAACACATGCACACTCACACAGAAAGTCAAAGGAACTCACTAACACACATACACACACACACACATATACACACACACACGCACACAGGGAAACCCACGCACACTTACACAGAAACAGCGGGCAACCCACTAAAACTCACAGACCTCACATACATACATACATACACACACATGCACACCGGGAATTCCACACACGCACGCATGCACACACACACATATAAACATACACACACACAGACAGCTCACACACACACATACACAGCTCACATACACACACACACACAAGGAAAACACATACGCAGACACACACACACCAGGAAAGACACACACACACAGAACCATCCCCACTGCGCGCACACTCACACGCATGCACGCACACACACACACACACACACACACACATACACACACACACACACACACAGGGAAACAGGGAAACCCACGCACATAACACAGAAACAGTGGGAAACCCACTAACACACACACACACCTCACATATATGCATACATATGCACAGATGCCCAACAGGAATTCTACACACGCACGCGGGCGCACACACACACACACGCACACACATGCACACACACAATGGGACATACACAGGGGGAAACACACACACACACACACACACATACACACACACACATACACACTCAGAAAACGGTACACACATAGTGGGAAACACATACACACGTACACCAAAGAACCCACACACAACACATGGAAACCCACGCACACTCACACAGAAAGACTGGGAAACCCACTAACACACATACAGACAGAATTGGACGTAGACGGGGGGGAAACACACATGCACACATATACACACATACATACACATATATACACACACATGGAAAATGGTACACACATACTGGGAAACACACACACACACACACACACACCAAGGAACTCACACACACACTGGCAAACACATGCACACTCACACAGAAAGACAAAGAAACTTACTAACACACACACACACCTCACACAAGCACACACAGGTATTCACACACAAAAAAGGGACACACATAGTGGGAAACACACATGCACAAACCAAGAAAGATACACACACACACACACACACACATACACAAACACACAGGGAAACCCACACACACTTACACAGAAACAGCGGGCAACCTACTAAAACACACACACCTCACATATATACATACATACACACACATGCACACCGGGAATTCCACACATGCACGCGCGCGCACAGACACACACACATATACACACACACAATGGGACATACACAGGCGGAAACACACACACACACATACACACACAAACACAGAAAACGGTACACATGTAGCAGGAGGCACATACACGCACACACCAAGGAGCCCACACACCCAGGGAAACCCACGCACACTCAAACAGAAAGACCGAGAAACCACTAACACACATACACACACACACAGAGTAAAATCCACACACACGAAAATACACATACAGACATTCATGCGCACACACACACACACACACACACACACACAGAAACAGAAACAGACACAGACATACACACACACACAGAAAATCCATGCACATACACACACACACATTCACAGGAAAATCCACACACAGGCACACAGATAGACACACAGACACAGACACACACACATGCGCGCGCACACACACACACACACACTCATACACACAAACACACAGGAAACACAAACTCACACACTGGCACACCTGCACATACATGCACATACAGGAAATATAATCACACACACTTGCGCATACATGCACACTGAGAATTCAACACACACACACACACTCCAGGAAACATTCTGACACTCAAACACACAGGAAATAAAATCACACACACTGGGACACCCGCATATATCTGCACACAGGGAATCCCACACACATAACACACACACATAGACAAAAAGAAAAATCCATACACACACACATACCAGGAAACACAAACAAACACCACACATATACACATACACACAAGGAAACTCATGCACACTCACAAAGAAACACCAGGAAACCCAGTAACACACACACACACAAACATAACACACACATACACACAAAACACATATACTCTAGATAAACCACCCAGACAAACATACACACGAGGAAGCCCACCCACCCACACACACCCACCCACACACACCCACCCATACACACTGGGAAATACACACACACACATATACAGTAGGAAAACCACATACATACACACGCAGTTCACTCACACACAAACATGAGGTAAAACAACCAACACATACACCGAGAATTCAACACACACGCCTGCAAACACACACACACACACACACACACACACTTCAGGAAACATTCTGACACTCAAACATACAGGAATTTTTTTAAATGTTTTTTTTCTTTTTCTGCATGGAGGTCGGTAACCAGTGGAGCGCCCCAGGGATCTGTTCTGGGACCCCTACTGTTCGTCATTTTCATAAATGACCTGGATGAGGAAGTGGAGGGATGGGTTAGCAAGTTCGCCGACGATACAAAGGTCGGTGGTGTTGTGGATGGTCTGGAGGGATATCAAAAATTGCAGCGGGACATAGACAGGATGCAAGACTGGGCGGAGAAGTGACAGATGGACTTCAAAGCAGATAAATGTGTAGTGGTTCATTTTGGCAGGAATAATGGGATGAAGGAGTACAATATAAGGGGTAGGAGCCTTAGCTGTGTTGTAGAGCAGAAGGATCTCAGGATCCAGGTTCTTAAATCGGCCTCTCAGGTGGAGGAAGTGGTCAAGAAGGCATACGGTGTACTGGCCTTTATTAATCGAGGAATAGAGTTTAGGAGTCAGGAGGTAATGATGCAGCTCTATAAGACTCTTGTCAGACCCCAGTTGGAGTATTGTGCGCAGTTCTGGTCGCCTCATTATAGGAAGGATGTAGAGGCTATTGAGAGAGTTCAGAGGAGATTTACAAGGATGCTGCCTGGATTGGGAGGCAGGCCTTATGAAGATAGGTTGAGGGAGCTGGGACTCTTCTCACTGGAGAGACGTAGGTTGAGAGGCGACCTGATAGAGGTTTATAAAATGTTGAGAGGAATAGATAGGGTGGACTCTCAGAGACTATTTCCCCGAGCTGAAATGGTCACTACGAGAGGACACAGATTTAAGGTGCAGGGAAGCAAATACAAAGGAGATGTCAGAGGTAGGTTTTTCACTCAGAGGGTGGTGAGTGAATAGAACTGACTGCCGTCGGAGGTTGTTGAGGCAAACTCACTGGGGTCTTTTAAGAGACTTCTGGATGAGTATATGGAAAAGAATAGGATGGGGAGTTATAGATAGGTCTGTGGATTGGTAGATGTGATC
>JAGIQG010000009.1:94254718-94473633 GCA_024679065.1 Sphyrna mokarran
TGACAGTGCAGCACTCCCTCAGTACTGACCCTCTGACAGTCGCACTCCCTCAGTACTGACCCTCTGACAGTGCACACTCCCTCAGTACTGACCCTCTGACAGTGCAGCACTCCCTCAGTACTGACCCTCTGACAGTGCAGCACTCCCTCAGTACTGACCCTCTGACAGTGCAGCACTCCCTCAGTACTGACCCTCTGACAGTGCAGCACTCCCTCAGTACTGACCCTCTGACAGTGCAGCACTCCCTCAGTACTGACCTCTGACAGTGCAGCACTCCCTCAGTACTGACCCTCTGACAGTGCAGCACTCCCTCAGTACTGACCCTCTGACAGTGCAGCACTCCCTCAGTACTGACCCTCTGACAGTGCAGCACTCCCTCAGTACTGACCCTCTGACAGTGCAGCACTCCCTCAGCACTGACCCTCTGACAGTGCAGCACTCCCTCAGTACTGATCCTCTGACAGTGCAGCACTCCCTTAGCACTGATCCTCTGACAGTGCAGCACTCCCTCAGTACTGACCCTCTGACAGTGCAGCACTTCTTCATCACTGACCCTCTGACAGTGCAACACTTCCTCATTATTAGCGCTCTGACAGTGCAGCACTCCCTTAGTACTGATTCTTTGACAGTGCAGCACTCCCTCCATACTGACCTTCTAACAGTGCAGAACTCCTTCAGTACTGACCCTCTGACAGTGCAACACTCCCTCATAATTGCACTCTGACAGTGCAGCACTCCCTCAATACTGATCCTCTGAAGTGCAGCACTCCCTCAGTACTGTCCCTCTGACAGTGCAGCACTCCCTCAGTACTGACCCTCTGACAGTGCAGCACTCCCTCAGTACTGACCCTCTGACAGTGCATCACTCCCTCAGTACTGACCCTCTGACAGTGCAGCACTCCCTCAGTACTGACCCTCTGACAGTGCAGCACTCCCTCAGTACTGACCCTCTGACAGTGCAGCACTCCCTCACTACTGACCCTCTGACAGTGCAGCACTCCCTCAGTACTGACCCTCTGACAGTGCAGCACTCCCTCACACTGACCCTCTGACAGTGCAGCACTCCCTTAGCACGACCCTCTGACAGTGCAGCACTCCCTCAGTACTGACCCTCTGACAGTGCAGCACTCCCTCAGTACTGACCCTCTGACATTGCAGCACTCCTCACTACTGACCCTCTGACAGTGCAGCACTCCCTCAGCACTGACCCTCTGACAGTGCAGCACTCCCTCAATACTGACCCTCTGACAGTGCAGCACTCCCTCAGTACTGACCCTCTGACAGTGGCAGCACTCCCTCAGTACTGATCCTCTGACAGTGCAGCACTCCCTCAGTACTGACCCTCTGACAGACAGTGCAGCACTTCCTCATCACTGACCCTCTGACAGTGCAACACTCCTCATTATTAGCACTCTGACAGTGCAGCACTCCCTTAGCACTGACCCTCTGACAGTGCAGCACTCCCTCAGCACTGACCCTCTGACAGTGCAGCACTCCCTCAGTACTGACCCTCTGACAGTGCAGCACTCCCTCAGCACTGACCCTCTACAGTGCAGCACTCCTCAGTACTGACCCTCTGACAGTGCAGCACTCCCTCAGTACTGACCCTCTGACAGTGCAGGCACTCCTCAGTACTGACCCTCTGACAGTGCAGCCCTCCCTCAGTCCTGACCCTCTGACAGTGCAGCACTCCCTCAGTACTGACCCTCTGACAGTGCAGCACTCCCTCAGTACTGACCCTCTGACAGTGCAGCACTCCTCAGTACTGATCCTCTGACAGTGCAGCACTCCCTCAGTACTGACCCTCTGACAGTGCAGCACACCCTCAGTACTGACCCTGTGAAAGTGCAGGAATTGCTCCATCCTCTAGTGCAATAAAGCTGCTCTTCTCAGTGTCAATCTGGTTGGAAGCAGCTGTTGCAGGATGTTGAGGTTAGTAATCCATTCATTGGCTTCAGCTCACTGTGTGTGAATGTTTGCAAGCTTCTCCCTCAGTGGAAGAGATTAATATGTGTCTCACACTCACAGTCACAATTTGTGATGTTCTTCAGTGTCCACTTTTGATACACCTCTTCTCTGACCCAACGGGTTAGGTCTGGTCTATGTGGGAGATTTAGAAAACCTGATCTTCATCTAACACGAAATATAGAATTCCTACAGTGCAGAAGAAAGCCATTTGGCCCATCGAGTCTGCACTGACAACAATCAAACCCATGCTCTATCTGCGTAACCCCACAAACTTACCCCGATAATCCCACTGACACTAAGGGACAATTTTGTAGGGTCAATCCACCTAATCCGCACATCTTTGGACTGTGGGAGGAAACCGGAGCGCCCGGAGGAAACCCACACCGACACGGGAAGAATGTGCAAACTCCACACAGACAGTGACCCAAGCTGGGAATCGTACCCGGGTCCTTGGTGCTGTGAGGCAGCAGTGCTGACCACTGTGCCACGTGCCGGCCTGTCTCCTTTGGCAGCTTGTTCTTGGTGATACCATGAGTTGCACTGTCGAGAGAGATGGAGGCTATTGCCCGTTGGTTGGGGATGGAGTATGCTTTTGAACAGTACTGGAGGGAATTAGGATAGATGGTTAGTGAGTGTTTTTTTTTTAATTCTGTGATTCTTACCTTAATGGAAGTGTTTCCCTCACTATCAGCCTGAGGTGTTCTTCAAGGACATAAGAACATAAGAAATAGGAGCAGGAGTTGGCCATCTAGCCCTTTGAGCCTGCCCCGCCATTCAACAAGATCAGGGCTGATCTGATGTGGATCAGTTCCACTTTCTTACTTTCTCCCCATATTCCTTTGTCTGTCAGAAACCTACCTATCCGTGACTTAAATATATTCAGCGAGGTAGCCTCCACCATTTCAATAGGCAGAGAATTCCAGAGCCTCACCACCCTTTGAGTGAAGAAATTCCTCCTCAACTCCATTCTAAACGCCCCCCCCCCCTTATTATAAGGCTGGGTCATCTAGTTCTGCTATCCTTTCTAAGCAGGAAGAATCTCTCTACCTCTAAGCTATCCATCCCCTTCATTATCTTATATGTCTCTATAAGATCCCCCTCTCAGCCTTCTAAACTCCAATTCTATTCAATCTCTCTTCATAGGCTAGCCCCCTCATCTCCAGTATCAGCCTGGTGAGCCTTCTCTGCACTCCCTCCAAGGCCAATATATCCTTTCGCAAATGCGGCGACCAAAACTGCACACAGTATTCCAGCTGCGGCCTCACCAGTACCCTATACAGTTGCAGCAAGGAGGATATCTTCCCCTGTCTGGCGATCAGCAGCCCCGCACCATCTCAGGCAGTCAGTTGAAAGACTCCCCATGTCTGTATCCCAGAACTATTCTCGGAAAGTGAACACCTTTCCGTGTGGAGAGACCTGAACCAGGTTTAGTCTCAGTGTTAGGTTCGATGGTGGGTAAATCAGGCTGACTGAAGTTTTCGCTGTGAACTCTTCATTGCCAAAATAGGGAAGGCGATGGCCGAGTGACATCATCGCTAGACTATTCATCCAGAAGCTCAGCTCACGATCTGGGGACCCGGGTTCGAATCCTGCCATAGAATTTGAATTCAATAAAAAAAAATCTGGAATTAAGAATCTACTGATAACCATGAAAGCATTGTTGAAAATGTCCATCCGGTTTACTAATGTCCTTTAGGGAAGGAAATCTGCCATCCTTACCCGCTCTGGCCTCCATGTGACTCCAGGACCACAACAATGTGGTTGACTCTTTGACCATAAGGCAGAGAAGCAAAATTAGGCCACTCGGCCCATCGGGTCTGCTCCACCATTCAATCGCGGCTGATATTTTTCTCATCCCCACTCTCTTGTCTTTTCACAGTCCTCTGAACAAGAGCAACTAGGAACGGGCAATAAATGTTGCAGTGACACCCATGCTCATGACTGAATAATAAAAAAAATAAAATGTATCCAGGACTAAATATTCGGGAAGCATTTGTATTTTGAGGCAGAATTCTCCCTTCCTGATGTCAGCTGGGATGTGAGAATCTGGTGGTAGCCAAAAAGCTGGAAATCTCCAGGGTGAAATCCTGCTGGAATTCTCCCACTGACAGGTTAAGGATGGGTCAGTCTTCCTCCTGGCTGAGTGACACAAATGCCATTAACATTAGTTTGCATATCATGGATGCTCATTAAAACAGCTGGCACTAGGGTTAATTTCGGACGACCAGTCCTGCTAACCCGCACATCTTTGGACTGGGAGGAAGCCGGAGGAAACCCACACAGACATGGGGAGAATGTGCAAACTCGGCAAAGACAGTGATCGAGGTCGGATTTGGACTCGGGTCTCTGGCACTGCCAGCAGCGATATTAAATACTGTGCCACCGTGCTGAGGGAACCAATGCTGCCACTGCAACAGAGGTCTGACGTTTGGATCAGGGTGGAGTGTGGGGTGGGGCCAGGAGGTGCAAGGGTTCAGCCTAATTAATACAAGGTGCTGCGGGGGTGGAGGGAGAGACAGGGGTGGGGAGGGTGGCAATGTTGAAGGAGAGATATTATTTATGCTGGGGCATGCTCCTTTAAGGGTCAGGTGACCCTGGACTTGAGCTCTACCCTGGCCTTGCCTAGACAGTATTAGGTTGACTGTACAAGAGAACAGATGCATTAATAAACAGCCTCCAGTCAGTTTACTCCCACTTACTTGAGGTCTTTTGTTAGTCTCTACACCAGATTTCATACATAACAGGATGTGCACTGGGAGGATGGAAGAGTGGGGCTATCAGCTGAAGGCTCATGATGGCAGACTGAGGGGCAAGGAAATGGATGAAGATGATGAACAATGGAAGGCAGAGCGAGGACAGATGAGTGGGAAGCTGGACCCTGACAAAAATGCCTGGAAAGCTCACAAACAGGGGGATCTCGGGGGTAGCACGCTGTTCGCTGCAAGGGGATACATGCAAAAACTCCAAATGTGGCGGGAAGAGATGCAAGTGGGACACCAGCCCCTTGCAGGTGAGGGACTCAGGGTATGTGTACATGAGTGTGGGGGTGTGTGTGTGTGTGTGTCTTTGTGTTCATGAGTCTATGTGTGTGTGTGTTTGTGTGCATGTGTGTGTGTGTGTGTCTGTGTGTGTGTGTCTTTGTGTGCATGTATGTGTGTGTATGTCTGTGTGTCTGTGTCTTTGTGTGCATGTGTGTGTGTCTGTGTGTCCGTGTGTGTGCCTTTGTGTGCATGTGTGTGTGTGTGTGTGTGTGTGTATGTGTGTATATGTGTGTGTGCGTGCACAGTATGTGCATTTTTGATTTGATTCATTATTGTCACGTATTAACATACAGTGAAAAATATTGCTTCTTGCACGCTATACAGACAACGCATACCGTTCATAGAGAAGAAAAGGAGAGAGTGCAGAATGTAGCGTTACAGTCATAGCTAGGGCGCAGAACTAAAAATCAACTTAATGTGAGGGAGGTCCATTAAAAAGTCTGACAGCAGCAAGGGAAAAGCTGTCCTTGAGTCGGTTTGTATGTGACAGAATTTTGTATCTTCTTCCCAATGGAAGAAATGGAAGAGAGAATGTCCAGGGTGCGTAGGGTCCTTAATTATGCTGATTGCATTTCCAAGGCAGCAGGAAGTGTCAATAGTATCAGTGGATGGGAGGCTGGTTTGAGTGATGGAATGGGTTTCATCTGTGATCTTTTGTAGTTTCTTGCAGTCTTGGACAGAGCAAGAACCATACCAAGCTGTGATACATCCAGGAAGAATGCTCGCTATGGTGCATCTGTAAAAGTTGGTGAGAGTCATAGCTGATATGCCAATTCCCTTAGTCTTCTGAGAGAGTAGAGGCATGTATATGTGTGTGTGCTTGGGTGTATGCATGAATGTATGTATGTCTATGCATGAACGCGAGTGTGTGAGAGACTTAGGAGATCAGGAGAGTAATTAATGCATTGTCACACTTCCCACTGTTGTTAATAAACTTTGCCTTTCTATTTGACAAGACTATATAAGAAACTAACACCATAAGATGTAGGCGCAGAATTAGGCCACTCAGCCCATCGAGTCTACTCCATCATTCAATTATGGCTGATATGATTCTTATCCCCATTCTCCTGCCTTTTCCCCATAACCCCTGATCCCCTTTTTAATCAAGAACTTATCTATCTGCATTCTCCAGCGTTGTCCTGTAATCTTTGATCCCCTTATAGACCAAGATCCTATCCATCTTAAAGACACTCAATGACCTGGCCTCCACAGCCTTCAGCACAATCAGTTCCACATAGTCACCACTCTCTGGCTGAAGAAATCCTCCTCATCTCTGTTTTAAAGGAACATCCCTTTAGCCTGAGGTTGTGCCCTCTGGTTCTAGTTTTTCCGACTACTGGAAACATCCTCTCCACGTCATCCTTCCTTAGATATGGGGCCCAAAACTGCTTACAGTACTCCAAACACGTTTGTTGTTTATTGAAGAAAAAAGGGTTGGAACTTCCCAGTCTTTACTGCCTGCGGAATCTTCCCGCCGAGGTTCACACCTCCAATGTAACCCAGCAGTGCGACCGGCAAGTAAATGATGCAAAGGGCCATTGACTTCAGCGGGACTGGAAGATCCCGCCAACGGCCGGTCACTTCCAGCACCAGAAAACCTGCTGCTGGGGGTGTGTAGGATCCCAACCCTGGTGATTGAGGTGATTGGGGAAAGCACAGACTGTGCTGTCCAACTGGCTGGAAACGTCACTGAACTGTATGCTGTGATCCGTGGTGTAGTGGGACTAGAAGCTGACAGTGCAGCCCTCCCTGCATCAAACACAATGCATTGTGTGTAGGACAACACGGTAGCACAGTGGTTAGCACTGCTGCTTCACAGCTCCAAGGACCTGGGTTCGATTCCTGGCTCGGGTCACTGTCTGTGTGGAGTTTGCACATTCTCCTCGTGTATGTGTGGGTTTCCTCCGGGTGCTCCAGTTTCCACCCACAGTTCAAAAATGTGCGGGTTAGGCTGATTGGCCACTGTAAAATTGCCCCTTAGTGTTCTAATATGCTTAGGTTAGGGGTAATAATATGTAGGGATATGGAGATAGGATTGTGGTTGGCGCAGGTTTGATGGGCCGAAGGGCCTCTTTCTGCACTGTACGATTTCTAAGATTCTATGATTCTGGCTCCAGGTGGCACCCACCAATTTACACATAAGACGCACTCTGGTTTTTACCATGGGAGGTGTGGCAGAGTCACAGTATCCAGTTCAATGATTTCAGCCAGTTAGATAGCATAGTCTGTGCTTTCCCTATGAATCTCAGAGTCACTGTAAGGTCACCGTGGATGCAGGAATCCTGCAGTTATTTCATAGAAATCCTACAGGGAAAAAGGAGGCCAGTCAGCCCATTGATTCTGCGCCTACCACAAGCTCTACCCCCATTTACCCCATGTATTTTCCCTAGCTAGTCTCCCTGACACTAAGGGGCAATTTAGCATGGCCAATCCACCTAACCCATACGTCTTTACACTGAGGGAGGAAACAGGAGCACCCGGAGAAAACCCACACAGACACGGGGAGAATGTGCAAACGTTCTTTACTCAAGAACTTCATCATCTTATTTCTTGTAAAGAAAAGACAAATCAATTCTGAAACAGTTTTCCATGCACAATGGTTTTTCTTTGCAACGCCACCTTTCTTTGACACCATTCTTGCAAACAGCCCACTGGGGTCAAGCGGTTTCTTCAAAACTCCTTCAGTATCTTTTCCTTGTGAAATAATGTCATTCACAGGAAAAGCAGCAACCAGAGTCTGTGTATTAACCCTTTCAGAGATAGTGGGGTGGGAGGTTACCGCCTCACTCGGGTGAGACCGGAAATTCCTGCCTGAGGAAAACAGAGATCCCCGTTGTCGGACTCTCGCCCGCTCCCATTCCGTGGCGGACAAGCCGGTAGAGACGGTCAGAGTCTGTGCATGAACCCTTTCAGAGATAGAGCCCTCATTTATCCTGAAACAGTAAAATCTTGCCCAAGATTAATGGACTTTCTCATTGCCCACATCCAAAGACGCTATCCGGAATTTTACCACTCCGATTCCCGCAGTGGAGGGAGCAGTAAAATTATGGATAGTGCCTTTAAACAACAGTTCTTCTGTCATTTAAGATGGACCATTTACTGTGATCAAAGCAAAAATAAGGTGAGAATTGTTGGGGAGAGGTGTTGCTCTGTCGGTGTGGACAGATCACTGGAGTTCCTGCCTTGAAAACAGCCTTAACAACGAAACATGCCCAACCTCCTTCCCCGCACCCCCCACCCCCACCCAGCAATCTTTTTTAAAACTAGTTCTGAGTAAATGAGAAAAACATATCTATTCCGTGCCCATGTGATTTTTTTTCTCTGCTGAATGTTGCTTGTAGCAGAGTCCAGGAGAGAAATCTTCCATTCCCGAGGCCTAGCCCTGGTTGGTTGGCCGTGAGAATGGAAGAAAGTTGTAGCTGCACCAAGTCAATGAAAAGAGGAGAAGTCGAGGCAGTGAGGAAATTAACTGGATCCAAATAACTTCCAGCCGTTCAAACGGTCGGTAAGGGACAGGTTATTCTGCTTCAGCGAGCAGGGAAATTTATCAAAGTGAAACACAGCAGTTGATGGTGGATGAAGAGAGAAATCAGTGAAACCCAAACCCAACAGCCAGAAATAAACTATAGCTGTTTGCCAGCTACAGACACTCACAAATCAGGGATACTCACAAACTACAGAGACTCGTAAACTACAATCACTTGCAAACTGCACACTCACAAACTACAGACACTGCAAAACCAGACACTTACTAAACTACAAGCCCTCACAAATTACAGACATTCATAATATACAGACTATAGACAGAACTATAGAAAGCAGTAGGCCATTCAGCCCCTCGAACCCAGCTCTGCCACACAGTCAGACCATGGCTACATTGATTGTAGCCTCAACTCTGCCTCGAAATGGGAGACCACTCATTTTTAAACTGTGTCCTCTTATGTGGTCCAAGTCACAAATACACTCACACACATACTCACATACACTCACACACACATTGACACTCACCCCACACACACACACACACACACACACACACACACACACACACACACACACACCCACACACACACACACACACACACACACCAACACACACACACACACACACACACACAACACTCACACAAACACACACACCATAAACACAGACACACACACACACATTCACAGACACTCACCCCACACACACACACACACACAACACAAACACTCACACAAATAAACACAGACACACTCACACACACATTGACACTCACCCCACACACACACACAAACACATACACTCACACAAACACACACACACATAAACACAGACACACACACACACATACACAGACACTCCCCCCACACACACACACACACACACACACACACATACAAACACACACATAAACACAGACACAGACACACACACACACACACATGCACACGCACATACACTCACATGCAAACACGGAGCCGATATAAAACCCATGAACTCACATATATGCATATGCATACACACACAGTTACGCACAAGCACAGGTATACATGTGTGCACTCACAAACACAGGTCTGGTGGTACAGTGGTTAGTACTGCTGTCTCACAGCACCAGGGGCCCAGGTTCAATTCTGGCCTCGATTACTGTGTGTGTGAAATCTGCACATTTTCCCCATATCTGCGTGGGGTTCCTCCGAGATAAATGTGTAGAGTATAGGGCTAATGGTAGGATTCTTAGTAGTCTTGATGAACAGAGGGATCTTGGTGTGTATGTGCATAGATCCCTGAAAGTAGGCAGTCAAGTCGAGAAGGTTGTTAAGAAGGCATATGGAGTCTTAGCTTTTATTGGTAGGGGGATTGAATTTCGGAGCCGCAACGTCATGTTGCAACTGTACAAAACTCTAGTGCGGCCGCACTTGGAGTATTGTGTGCAGTTCTGGTCCCCACATTATAAGAAAGATGTGGAGGCATTGGAGAGGGTACAGAGGAGGTTTACCAGGATGTTGCCTGGTATGGAGGGCAGGTCTTATGAAGAGAGGCTGAGGGATTTGAGGTTGTTTTCGTTAGAAAGGAGGCGGCTAAGAGGGGACCAAATCGAAACATATAAGATGATTAGAGGTTTAGATAGGGTGGACAGTGATAGCCTTTTTCCTAGGATGGAGAAAGCTAGCACGAGGGGACACAGCTTTAAATTAAGGGGTGATAGTTATAGGACGGATATCAGAGGTAGGTTCTTTACCCAAAGGGTGGTTCGGGAGTGGAATGCCCTGCCTGCAGCAGTTGTAGATGCGCCAAGTTTGGTGGCGTTTAAGAGGTTAGTTGATAAGTATATGGAAGAGAAGGGAATGGTTTAGTTTGGAGGGGCATTGCTTTTTATATTGGTCGGTGCAACATCGAAGGCCGAAGGGCCTGTTCTGTGCTGTAATGTTCTATGTTCTATGAGTGCTCTAGTTTCCTCCCACACTCCAAAGGAATGTGGGTCAGGTGGATTGGCCATGGTAAATGCATGGAGTCATAGGGATAGAGTGGAGGAGACGGCCTGGGAAGATGCTCGGTGTATCCTTGATGGACTGAATGGCCCCTTTCTTGACTTAAGGATTCTATGATATATGTTGATTCTATGATGTTGATAGGTTGACTGGCCATGCTAAGTTGACCCTAATGTCATGGGGAATTAGTAGCGTAAATATGTCTGGATGGAATGGTGATTGGTGTAGATTCAATGGGCCAAATGGCCTCCTTCTGCACTATAGGGATTCTATAATATACCTATACACATAGATATCCATGTACAGATATACACATGCGTATAAATTCACGTGCACTTACACTTGCATAGATTTCTACACGTCACCACACACATAGGAAGATGTGACAGGGAGGCCATTCAGCCCCTCCTCACCCCTGCCCAACTTCTCATAGCCCCCTCCACTCCTCCCACCACCACCACCCTCAGCCTGAGTGACATTTCTTGGGGAAAGAGTCCCTGACCCAACCTAATCTAATCAGAATTCTGCAAATGAAGTCACAAACCAGCCAGCACATCCAAAATATCTGCTCGCCTGGAGGTTAGGCCAGGTGATCCAGAGAAGGCTGGAGCAGAAGAATTCCCGAGTGGGCGGATGTCCATCAATCGATGGCTGTGGCAAAATCCCACAAACCGCTGTTTGCTCCGGCCGATTCTCTATCCCATTCCTCCAGTGCCTGTCTTACTTTGGTTTGATTTATTATTGTCACATGTATGAATATACAGTGAAAAGTATTGCTTCGTGTGTGCTATATGGACAAAGCATACCGTTTATAGAGTTCATAGGGGAGAAGGAAAGGAGAGAGAGCAGAGTGTAGTATTATAGGCATAGTTAGGTTGTGGAGAAAGAGCAGCTTAGCATGAGGTAGGTCCATTCAAACGTCTGACAGCAGCAGGGAAGAAGCTATTCTTGAGTCGGTTATACGTGACCTCAGACTTCTGTGCCTTTTTCCCAATGGAAGAAGGTGGAAGAGAGAATGTCCAGGCTGCGGCGGGGTCCTTAATTCTGCCGGCTGCTTTTCCAAGGGAGCAGGAAGTGTCGATAGTGACGCTGGATGGGAGGCCGGTGTGAGAGATGGACTGGATTTCATTCATGATCCTTTCTAGTTTCTTGTGATCTTGGGCAGAGCAGGAGCCATACCAAGTTGTGATACAACCAGAAAGAACGCTTTCTATGGTACAACTGTAAAAGTTATAGAGTTGTGGTGTACATGTTGAGTTTCCTGAATCTATTGAGAAAGTAGACACATTGGTGGGCTTTCTTAACTAAACCATCCGCACGGTGGGACCAGGACAAGTTGTTGGTGATCTGGACACCTAGAAACTTCAAACTCTCAAACATTTCTACTTTGTCTCCATTGACGTAGAAAGGGACACGTCCTCCACTATTCTCCCTGAAGTTGATAACTATCTCCTTTATTTTGGACAGATTATTGTCATTGCACCAGTTCCCCAGATTCTCTATCACTTTCATGGACTCTGTGGGTCTGGAGTCACATGTAGGTCAGACCAGGTGAGGACAGCAGATTTCCTTCCTTGAAAGGGGCATTCGTGAACGACTTGGATTGATGATAATCGCTTGTAATGTGAACATCGCTGAAACTAGCTTTATAATTCCAGATTTATTAATGGTATTTAAATTCCATCAGCTGAGGTGATTGGACTCAAATTCTCCCTTGGAGAATTAGGCTACATCCTAGTGGATAACTCACTAGTCCAGTGATATTACAAGAAGGTAGATTATTAGCTGAAAGGCTGTAAATCGGGAGAGGGGAATGTACAGCAGGACCTGGGTGTCCTTGTGCACCAGTCACTGAAGGTAAGCATGCGGGTACACCAGATGGTAAAGAAGGCATGTTGGCCTTCATTGCGATAGGTTTTGAGTACAGAAGCAGAGATGTGTTGTTGCAACTGTACAGAGCCTTGGTGAGGGCACACCTAGAATAATGTGTGCAGTTTTGGTCTCCGTTTCTGAGGAAGGGTGTTCTTGCTCTTGATGGAATGCAGTGAAAATTTAACAAGCTGATTCCGAGGACTGATGTTTGAGGAAAGATTAACAAGATTAGTATTGTCTTTGCTGGAGTTCAGGCGAATGTGGAGGGTTCTCACAGAGACTTACAAAATTCTAACAGAACCGGGCAGGTTTTTTGCAGGAAGGATATTCCCGATGGTGAGGGGATATAGCCTGAGAACCAGAACCAGGGAATACTGCCTGAGGATTCGGGGTAGACCATTTAGGACAGAGGTGAGGAGACATTTGTTCACCCAAAGAGTGGTGAGCCTGTGGAGTTCATTATCACGGGAAATGGTTGATGCCAAAGCACTGAATGTATTCAACAGGCAGCTGGGATCGAAGGATATGGGGGAAAAGCAGGGAGCCATTGAGTTGGATAATTAGCCATGATCAAATGGCCTCCTCTTGTTCCTATCTTCCATGTATCTCCCCCCTCCTAAAGTAATGTTTTAAAGTTTATTTATTAGCCACAGTAGGCTTACATTCGCACAGTAATGAAGTTACTGTAAAAATCCCCTAGTCACCACACTCTGGCGCCTGTTTGGGTACACGGACGGAGAATTTAGCACGGTCAATGCACCTAACCAGCACGTCTGTGGAGGAAATCGGAAGAACATGCAGATTCCACACACACACACACGGTGACCCAAGACAGGAATCGAACCCGGATCCCTGGTGTTGTGAGGCAGCAGCGATAACCAATGTGCCCCCTGCTGCAAGCTTGGAGTTACAAGTGGGTCCAGAACGGAAAAGGACAGCAGATTTCCTTCCTTAATGGCCAATAGTGAATCCGATGGATTTTTAATGAGAATCCAGTAATCACACTGACTTTCCGAAGCAGATTCAGTCAATGAAATGTATTTAGATCATTTTCTTGTATTCCTGCTTGCACCCGCCACAGAATCTCTCTTGTTTGCCTATCTCTGTGAAACAGACTCTCCTGTTTGGATTAGACAGGCTGAGGAATACTTTCCATCAAATAATCCGACCAAGCCAACTTAAATAACCCAGAGTTATTTAAAACTCTCAAAAGAGCAGTCAACTAAGTATATATATATATTTATATATATATATATCAATCACAGAGGGTCTACAGTACAGAAATATCCCAAATGCTGTGTACTGGTGTTTATGTTGCACACCCAGTCTCACTCCACAAACACAATCGCCTGTTGCTTTTCCTCCCTTGTGTGTTTATCCAGCTTCCTGTTAAAATGCCCCCACCTTATCCAGCCCTGATGCAGCGACTTCCACTTTCCAATCACCCTGTAGACCTGACACAATCCGAACCTTCTGCCTCCTCCCTTCCCCTTTCAGCATTCCCAAGGGTCCGTCCCCTCCCCGACATCCTGATCCATTCCTCAGTCACCGCCTTCCCCACCCTTCCCCCAACACCCAGACACCTCTCCCAAGACACCTTCCCCGTCAATCACAAGAGGTTTGTAACTCTTGTCCTTTTAGCACTCTGCACCCTCTCCTTTCCCTCTCTCCGATGAACTCTATGAACAGTATGTGTGGGGCGCAAGAAACAAAACTTTTCACTGTATGTGACAATAATCAATCAAGTCAAAAAGTTCACTGTCCAGACTTTCACAGGATCTGTACAGTACAGAAGGAGGCCATTTGGCCCATCAAATCGGTGTCGACCACAATCTCACCTAGGTCCTATTCCCATCACCCCTCATATTTACCCTGCTAATTGTCCTCGCACTCAGGTTAATTTACCATAGCCAGTCAACCTAACTCGCACATTTTTGGAGTGTGAGGGGAAACCGGAGCACCCGGAGGAAACCCACGCAGACACGGGGAGAACGTGCAAACTCCACAAAGACAGGGAATTGAACCCATGTCGCTGGAGCTATGAGGCAGCAGTGCTACCCCACCTTCCACTTGAATCTAGTCTACTGTATCGGCTGCTCTCCTCTATGTAGGAGTTGGAAGGGAGGGTAGGGTAGACGGAGGAAACAATAGATTGTGTGTTGTGAAACACTTGCTGCTCATCCCCATGAGGGTGAACCTGTCCCCTCCGATGTCCGTTCATTGGCCATTTTGATTCACCACTTTGTCCTCACGGGGACCTGTCCTTGACCTGTCATCACACTGGATCATAAGAACAGTATCTTGTCTTTTGTATTTGGTACCTGACAACCTTTCCAATTTGACATGGGAGTTCAGAGCAATGAGCTCTGTCCCCTACACTCAGTTGTCTCAATCTTTGCCGGTCGTGATTATTTTCTTTCTGTCAGTGACACATCTGTTTGGAGCACATCTTTTAGTTTCTCTTCTTTGCACCGTCATTATTCTTTTTCATCACGGAAGTCTTCTGTCATTCACTCTGTCCTGTCTTCCTCGCTGTAACACAAGACATGGGAGCAGAAGTCGGCCCATTCAGTCTACTCCACTATTCAAAGACATCATATCTGCCGTGATAATCCTCAACTCCATTTTCCCGCTTTATCCCCTTAACCCTCAATTCCTTTACTGATTAAAAACCTGCCTTGCAAGAAGTCTCATAACACCAGGTTAAAGTCCAACAGATTTATTTAATCGAACCCGGATGCCTGGCGCTATGAGGCTGCAGTGCTAACCACTGTGCCACTGTGTGGGTTGATCTAGGATTTTGCCCTAGTGGCCGTGGAGGAAGAGCTGATAAGATGGAAACGGCATGAGGGGACTGTGTGGGGTGGATGAGTTTCACATGTTTCTTGTACTTCGAGGTGACACAGCTCTGGAATTCCACTTGTGAACAGAATTAAGATGCCAGCCCACGAGACCTCGACAAATGATAGGCTTATATAAATGGAGTGGGACGGGATCCAGTGCTCTGAACTGGAACTGTTCTATATTTATGAAAATCAACACTGAAGCCACTAATTTGAACGGGTGCAGAGTCATTGCCACACCACCTCAAAGGGAGCTTCATTCTCTCTGGGCTTCATTTGGGCAGATATTGTCGACTATTTGGGTGTGCTGGATTTTTGATCAGTTTGCAAGCCTCTCCCCTCTGTGTTGTTTACCCTAATGGCTCACACCGTCCTGTTTGGCGCCCAGCCCTCCGGCACTGGCACTCTCCAGAAACGCCCGCCAGCTTTCAGCTGCACCGATCGTGGGTTCAAACCCCACTCCAGGATCTCGGTTGGACCTGCGTTCACTGGAGTTGAGCAGAATGAGAGCGGGGAGAGGGAGGATGTAATTGAAACGTACAAAATTCTGACAGGGATGGGCCGACGGGACACAGGAATGTTAGTTCCTCTGGCTGAGGGGGGAGCCAAGAACAAGTTTAAAATTCATTTATTATTGTCACAAGGCTTACGTTAACACTGCAATGAATTTACTGCAAAATTCCCCCAGTCGCCACACTCTAGCACCTGTTCAGGTATACTGGCAGAGAATTTAGCATGGCCAATACACCTAAGCAGTCTTTTGGGCTGTGGGAGGGGACTGAAGCACCAGGAGGAAACCCATGCAGACACAGAGAGAACATGCAAACTCCACACAGACAGTGACCCAAGCCAGGAATCGAACACGGGTTCCTGACACTGCAGGGCAGTAGTGCTAACTTCAGTGCTGCCGTGGGCTCAATCTTGGGATACAGGGTAGGCCGTTTAGAATCTATATGTGGAGAAATATCTTCAATCACTGGGTAGTAAGCCTGTGGAATTCTCTACTGCAGAACGCTGCAAAGGCCAAGTTACTGAATATATTTAAGAAAGAGATAGCTGATGTCTTAGGTTTTAATGGCATCAAGAGGAATGGGGAGAAAGCGGGGATATTGCTTTGAGATAAGAGGAACAGCCATAATTGTATTGAATGGTAGAACAAACTCAAAGGATTGAATGGCACAGTAATTAGCATTGCTGCCCCACAGCATCAGGGACCCAGGTTCAATTCAGGCCATGGGTCTGTGGGGTTTGCAAGTTCTCTTCACGTCTGACTTTGTTCTGGGTGCTCTGGTTTCCAAACAGGCTGAGTTTTCCCACAGTGACCCAGGCTGCTGCTTGTCCCTTGACCAACAGATGATCCTTTATTACCCCTGTCACATTTTCTTTTTGCGTGATCCTGCTGTGCACAAATTGATCACCTTTCCTACCTTGTGGCGATGCCCTGAACTCATGAAAGTATTTTGTTATTTATGAGGCATTTTGATTTGGTTTGATTTGATTTATTATTGTCAGTAACATCAGTATACAGTGAAAAGTATTGCTTCTTGCACCCTATACAAAGCATGCTGTTCATAGAGAAGAAAACAAGTGTACACGATATAGGATTATAGTCATAACTAGGCTATAGGGAAAGATCAACTCAATGAAAGGCAAGTCCATTCAAAATTCTGATGGCAGCAGAGGAGAAGCTGTTCTTGAGTCAATTGGTACATGACCTGAGACTTTTGTATCTTTTTCTCGATGAAAGAAGATGGAAGAGAGAATGACCAAGGTGCATGTCAGTCACATATAGCAGTAGTTGATGGGATGGTTGCTTGGTAACCCCCATTCCAGCCAGAGACTTGCAGCTACCATAACACCATTCAGAACAGATTGGTTAAAAATTGTACAAAGATGCCTGGAGCTGGGTTGGGTGGCTCCCCACATGAAACCCATCTCAACTCCCGACATCTTCTTGTGGAGAAGTTTCGAGTACACAAGCCATCTCTGCTGGCACCTCACCCATCTCACACTGGCAGCACGGTGCCTCACAGTGCCAGTGGCCCAGGTCCAATTCTGGCTTTGGATCACAGCATAAGTTTCCTACAGGTGCTCCAGTTTCCTCCCTCAGTCCAAAGACGTCTGGGGTAGATGGATTGGCCATGATAAATTGCCTTGTAGTGTCTGGGAGATTAACAAGGCAAATATGTGGGGTTATGGTCGAGAATGGGTTTGTTGTTGTATAGTCTTGATGGGCTGAATGGCTTCCTTCTGTACTGGAGGGATTCTACGATATGTCCCAAAAAATAAACAATCACAAAAAACATGTTCTGAAGAATTTGACTCCGTCCCCATGAGCGTTCATGATCTCCAGAAGAGCATCAAAGCTCCAAAGGAGAGTCATATGAACTTGAAATATCTGCTCTGTTTCTCTCTTTGCCAGGCCTGCTGATCATTTCCAGCATCCACAGTATTTTGCTTTTACTTTGGAGAAGAGACTATTTCAGATGCAGTATGATGCAAAGAGAAAGGGCTAATTCATAATTGCATTGTAAAAGAGAAGTGATCATAGTAGGTTGGGATTCAATTTGAAATAGAGACATTAAATCTTAACAAAGGGAGCTACAGAAGTATGTGGGAGCATGTTGGCTGTGGCAGATTGGGAAAATACATTAATATGTACGATGGTAGAAGGGCAATAGCTGGTATTTGAAAGAATTAATACATGGCTTGCAACAAATACACATTCCTATAAATACTAAAGAAGTGAGTAAACCGTGACTAACAAAATAAGTTAAAGATCGTACTGGATTAAAGAAAGAGGCTCATAAAGTTGCCAAAAAAAAACGAGGAAGCTAGAGATGGACCAAGAGACCAGAAACGGGAGAATAGTCTATGAATGTAAACTAATAAAAATACATTTGAAAAAAGGACTGTAAAAGCTTCTGTAAATATATAAAGTGGCGAGAGAGTTTTGGGCAGGTGTACAGATAGGAAAGGTTGAGAGAGATATGGGTCAAATGCAGCCAAATGGGACTAGTTCAAAGAGAACAAAGAACAGTACAGCACAGGAACAGGCCCTTCGGCCTCCAAGCCTGCACCGACCATGTGTTTCTAACTAGACCATTCATTTGTATCCCTCTGCTCTCAGTCTGTTCATGTGGTTATCTAGATAAATGTTAAATGATCCTAGCACGTCTGCCTCAACCACCTTACTTGGTAGTGCATTTCAGCCCCCCATCACTCTGTATAAAATCTGTACCCCACATATCTGTATTGAATCTTGCTCCCCTTTACCACAAACTTGTGACCCCCTTGTGTTTGTCATTTCTGACTTGGGAAAAAGCTTCCCACTGTTCACCCTATCTATGCCCTTTATAATTTTATTAACTTCTATTAGGTCACCCCTCAACCTCCATCTTTCCAGGGAGAACAACCCCAGTTTACCCAATCTCTCCTCATAGCTAATACCCTCCATACCAGGCAACATCCTGGTGAACCTCCTCTGCACTCTCTCCAAAGCCTCCACATCCTTCTGGTAGTGTGGTGACCAGAACTGGATGCAGTATTCCAGATGTGGCCTAACACACATTCTATATAGCTGCAACATCACATGCCAACTTTTATACTCTATGCCCCATCCAATAAAAGCAAGTATGCCATATGCCTTCTTCACCACCTTTTCCACCTGTGTTCCACTTTTAAGGACCTGTGGACTTGCACGCCCAGATCCCTGGGTGAAAATGACAAGCACAAGGGGGTCACAAGCTCATGGTAAAGGGGAGCAAGATTCAATACAGATATGTGGGGTACAGATTTTATACAGAGTGATGGGGAGCTGGAATGCACTACCAAGCAAGATGATTGAGGCAGACGTGCTAGGATCATTTAACATTTATCTAGATAACCACATGAACAGACTGAGAATAGAGGGATACAAATGAATGGTCTAGTTAGAAACACATGGTCGGTGCAGGCTTGGAGGCCGAAGGGCCTGTTCCTGTGCTGTACTGTTCTTTGTTCTCTTTGAACTAGTCCCATTTGGCTGCATTTGACCCATATCTCTCTCAACCTTTCCTATCTGTACACCTGCCCAAAACTCTCTTGCCATTTTATATATTTATAGAAGCTTTTACAGTCCTTTCTTCAAATGTATTTTTATTAATTTACATTCATAGACTATTCTCCCGTTTCTGGTCTCTTGGTCTACCTCTAGCTTCCTCGTTTTTTCTTGGCAACTTTATGAGCCTCTTTCTTTAATCCAGTACGATCTTTAACTTATTTTGTTAGTCACGGTTTACTCACTTCTTTAGTATTTATAGGAATGTGTATTTGTTGCAAGCCATGTATTATACTTCCGAAGGTTCCAAAGGTTCTACCGTTTATTGTATAGCTCCCCACTTCATTAGATCTATCAAAATTCATCACTTTGCAATTATCTTGACTAAATTCTGTTCATTTCTTTGCCCAATAATCTCTGACAATGTTCATCGCTATCCGCAAGCCCAGCCATCGTTGTGTTGTCTGCAAACTCACTAATCTCACACCGGCTACAGCTTCTTCTAAATCATTTATAAATATCACAATCAGCAGAGGTCCCAGTACAGAGCCCTGCGGAACAACACCAGTCACAGATCTCCAATCAAAAAATGACCCCTTCACTGCCACCCTCTGTCTATGGCCAAGTCAGTTCTGTACCCATCTATCTAGTTCACCTTTGATCCCGTCAGATTTAACCTTTTGCACCAGCCTGCCACGAGGGACCTTGTCAAACGCTTTACTAAAATCCATGTAGATGACATCCACAGCCCTTCCCTCGTCAATCATTTTTGTCACCTCCTCAAAAAACTCAACCAAATTTGTGAGGCACAACCTCCCTCATACAAAACCATGTTGTCTATCGCTGATGAGATTACTCAGTCCTAAATGTGTACATATGTTATCTCTAAGAGTCATCTCCAACAATTTCCCAACTACGGATATCAAACTCACTACCCTATAATTACCCAGGTTGTCCTTGCTACCCTCCTTAAATAATGGGACCACATTTCCTATGCCCCAATCCTCTGGGACCTCACCTGTGTCCAATGAAGAAACAAAGATTTCTGTTAGAGGCCCAGTAATTTCATCTCTTGTCTCTCTCAGTATTCTCAGTTCAGGAAACTGGCCAGCATGAACGAGTTGGGCTGAAGGGCCTGATTCCATGCTGTGCTCTATTAGCAAAGGTGAGCCCATCAGTTATAGGTAAGCTAATGGAGAGGATCCTCAGGGACAGGATGTATGAGCATCTGGAGCGCTGTGATCTGATCAGGGATACGCAGCATGGCTTCGTCAAGGGGAAGTCTTGTCTTACAAATCTAGTGGAATTTTTTGAAGAAGTGACAAAAACAGTTGATGAAGGACATGCTGTTGATGTCGTCTACATGGATTTCAGTAAGGCGTTTGACAAGGTTCCTCATGGTAGACTGATAGAGAAGGTGAAGGCGCATGGGATACAGGGCCGGGTATGTAGATGGGTCGAGAACTGGCTCGGGAGGAGGAGACAGAGGGTAGTAGTGGAAGGCTCTTTTTCCGACTGGAAGCCTGTCACTAGTGGAGTGCCACAAGGCTCAGTACTAGGTCCTCTTCTATTTGTGGTCTACATAAACGACTTGGAAATTGGGGTAGGTGGTGAGATCAGCAAATTTGCTGATGACACCAAGATGCTTGGATTGGCGGGTACAGAGGAGCAGTGCCAGGCAATACAACAGGACATAGATAGGTTGGTAGACTGGGCAGATAGATGGCAAATGGAATTTAATCCGGATAAATGCGAGGTGATGCATTTTGGCCGGAAAAATGTAGAAGAGAGTTATAGGATAAAAGGTAAAACTATACGGAGCATAGAGACGCAGAGAGACTTGGGGGTGCAGGTTCACAAGTCTCTGAAGGTGTCCTCACAGGTGGAGAAGGTGATAAAGAAAGCGTATAGTATGTTAGCTTTCATAGAAAAGGGTATAGAATACAAGAGTAGGAGTTTGATGTTGCAGTTGTATAGAACTTTGGTTAGGCCTCACTTGGAATACTGCGTCCAGTTCTGGTCGCCGTACTATCGGAAGGATGTGGAGTCCTTGGAGAGAGTGCAGAGGAGGTTTACCAGGATGCTGCCTAGTATGGAAGGACTGTCTTATGAGGTCAGTCCTTGAATAGACTGGGGTTGTTTTCCCTTGAAAGACGTCGGCTTAGAGGGGACCTAATAGAGGTGTATAAGATTATAAGGGGTATAGATAGAGTAAATGGTGGTAAACTTTTTCCACCTTCAGAAATGGATAGGACGAGGGGTCATGGCCTTAGGGTGAGGGGGGCTATGTATAAGACAAATATTAGAGGGCAGTTTTTCACACAAAGGGTAGTGGGGGTGTGGAATGCACTGCCGAGTAAGGTGGTGGGAGCAGGCACGCTAGGGCTGTTTAAGGGTCTCTTGGACAGCCACATGAGCGGTATGCAGATAGAGGGATATAGTAGGACTGTTTAACTATGACTTTTTTTTCCACAGGTAATTCGGTCCATACTTGACCAACAAGGAGCATGCATTCGGCAGGTGGTGCGAGGACAGCTCTTGGATGTTGATTCATGGGTTGCCTGGTGCTTCATGTCGTAAATGAGTGCTTTATCTGGACCATCTGAAGGGCACCATGACAGCTCAGTGACTATCGCTGTAGCTGTGCAGACACTTGGAATTGGGCCGGTGGCTGCGGGAGTTTGCGAGTTCTCCCCGTGGTTGCGTGGGTTTTCTCCGGGCGCTCCGGTTTCCTCCCACAACCCAAAAATTCGCTCTTAGGCTGATTGTGAAACAAATTGACCCTATATTGAGATTCTTCCATATTAGGAATAACCTAAAATTAGAATAAGAAAATGGAATTGTCACTATAAAGTTATGACAGCGGCGCAGGCTCGTTGGGCCGAAGGGCCTGTTTCCCGTGCTGTGTTGCTCTTTCTCTTTTCTCATTTTCAGCAAAGACAAGAGAAATTATAATGGGGAATAATGAAAAAGGCAGAGAAGCTAAATTTTGGGTTTTCTTAACAGAGGAAGTAGAATCATAGGATCCTACATTGCAGGAGGAGGCCATTTAGCCCATCAAGTATCCGCTGACCACAATCCCACCTAGTCCCTGTCACAATAACGCCATGCATTTACCTTAGCTAGTCCCCTAGACACTACAAGGCAATTTAGCATGGCCTATTCACTGAACCCACACACCTGAGAGAGGAAACTGGAGCACCCGGAGGAAACCTACGCAGACACAGGGAGAATGTGCAAACTCCACACAGAGTGTGATCCAAGCCAGGAATCAAACCCATGTCCCTGGCAATGTGAGACAGCAGTGCTAACCACTGTGTCATCATGCTACCTAGATATAAAGAGATCTTTCAGGAATGCTGAAGAACAGAGGAGAATGAGGAACTGAAAGATATGAATGGGTAAATATGTAGTACTGTGTTTGAAAGTTGATAAATCTCTTGAACCTATATCCCAGAGTGTTGAAAGAGGGTGGCTGCAGTGATCATAAACATAAGTAGGTAGCACAGTGGCACCGCGGTTAACATCGCTGCCTCACAACACCAGGGACCAAGGTTCAATTCCAGCCTCGGATCACTAGCTGTATGGAGTTTGCACATTCTCCTATATCAACGGGGATTTCCTCTGGGTGCTCCAATCTCCTCCCAAGTCCAAAGCTATGTGGCTTAGGATGATTGGCCATGCTAAATGGATCCTAGTGTCAGGGAATTAGCAGGGTAAATAGGTGGAGGTTACAGAAATAGGGTCTGGGTGGGATTGTGGTCGGTGCAATTCAATGGGCCGAGAGGTCTCCTTCTGTATTTAGGGATTCTATGGCACTGGTGACCATCTTCCAAAATCCAATAGATTCCTGCGGATGGGAAGGTAGCCAATGTCACCCCCAACCATTTAAGAAAAGAGGGAAAGACAGAGAAAACAGGGGAAACCATAGAACCATTAGTCTGATGTCAGTAGCAGGGAAAGTGCTCAAATCTATTTTAAAGAGATGTACTAACTGGACACTTAGAAATTAATGGTCAAATTCGGCAGAGTGAACATGTATTTGTAATGGAGGAATCCTGTTTGCCAAACCTGCTGGAGTTTTCTGAGCATATTACAAGCAGAATAGTAAAGGGGAAACCTATGGATGTGGTGTACTTGGATTTTCAGAATCAATAGGGTCCCACATTGTAGGTTAGTAAACAATATTGGAGCACATGAGGTACGGGGGAATGTACTAACATGAATCGAGGACTGGTTAACAGATAGAATCATACAATCCTACAGTGCAGAAGGAGGTCATTCGGCCCATCAGATCTACACTAACCACAATTCCATCCAGGCTCTATCCCCACAATCCCATGCATGTACTTGACCCTTAGTGTGGGATCCCCACAATTCCATGCTAAATTGCTCCCTAGTGTCAGGGGGCTAGTTAGGGTAAATGCTCAGGTAAAAGGAACAGAGAATCAAAGAATCATGTCAGTGCAGAAGGAAACCTTTGGCTCATCAAGCCTGCACTGACTCTCTGACAACAATCCCACCCAGGCCCTACCTCCGTCGCTCTATGCATTTACTATGCTAATCCATCTAACCTGCACACTGAAGGAACAATTTATCATGGCCAAT
Source organism: Sphyrna mokarran (assembly GCA_024679065.1). NCBI lineage: Eukaryota > Metazoa > Chordata > Chondrichthyes > Carcharhiniformes > Carcharhinidae > Sphyrna > Sphyrna mokarran. Next base: position 94,278,562 of record JAGIQG010000009.1, read on the forward strand.
GGACCTAACATGCACATCTTTGGATTGTGGGAGGAAAATGGAGCACCAGGAGGAAACCCACACAGACACTGGGAGAACGCGTAAACTCCGCACAGACAGTGACCCGAGACTGCAATTGAACCTGGGACCCTGGCGCTGTGAGACAGCAATGCTCACCACTGTGCTAAAACTAGATGGCATAGGTTTAAGGTGACAGGGATTTAAAAGGAACCTGTGGGGCATCTTTTCCCACATGTGGAATGAGCTGGCAGAAGAGGTGATTAAGGCAGGCACAGTTCCAACATTTCAAAAGCATTTGGATGGATACATGGATGGGAAAGGTTTAGAGAGATATGGACCAAACACAGGTAAAAGGGACTAGTTCGGTTTAGGAATCCTGGTCAGCATGGACAAGTTGGGCCGAAGGGCCTGTTTCCCATGATATCTCAATAGTTCTCTCTATGGAATACGAGCACAGTTTTGGTTTCCTTACCTAAGGAACAATGGACTGGCCATAGAGAAAATGCAACGAATGGTCACCAGATTGATTCCAGGGATGGTGGGATTGGAAAGATTGAAGAGACTGGGCCTCATTTCTCTACAGCTTCGAAGAATGATCTCATTAAAGCATACACAGCTCTTACAGGACTAGATAGAGTAGATGCAGGAAGGATGTTCCCCCTGATGGGGATTGGGGGTGGCATTCAGATCCACGGGATAAAAAAGTTAAAAATTTATTTATTAATCACATGGCTTACATTAACACTACAATGAAGTTACTGTGAAAATCCTTTAGTCGCCACACTCTGGTGCCTGTTCAGGTACACTAAGGGAGAATTTAGCATGACCAACAGCATGTCTTTCAGACTGTGGGAGGAAACCAGAGCATCTAGGGGAAACCCACACAGGGGAGAACATGTAGTCTCCACACGGACAGTGACCCAAGCCGGGAACTGAACCCGGGTCTCTGACTCTGTGGAGCAGCAATGCTAACCTAGGGATGGTCTCAGAATAAGGACAAGACCATTTAGTACTGAGATTAAGAGGAATTTCTTCTCTCAGGAGGTGGTGAATCTTTGGATGTCTCTGTCCCAGGGGGCTGTGGAAGCCCAGTCGCCGAGTGTGGTCAAGACAGAAATCGATAGATTTCTAGATGACGTCAAGCGATATGGGGATAGCACAGGAAAATGGCAACGGGACAGAAGATCCGCCATGATCTAGTTGAATGATAGCACAAGCTGGATTGGCCAAATGGCCTACTCTTCTGTTCCTACATGTCACCTGACCCGACTGTTTTTCTCTCTTTCAGATTCCCAGCGGCATTAGCATTTGTCTGAAGCTGTGTGCTGATATTACAGACATCCTACTCAGCCCCAAGTCGGACAAAGGCCTGTTTTGGTGTTTTTTTTGGAAAAGGGCTGGTTCAGACAGCAGGAGTTAAGTATTATTACATGTATTTTAAAGGCTGGCTCGAGTCAGCTGCTGCAATGATTGTCTTGCCTGCTGCGGGGGGGGAAGCGAGAGGTTATGCCTTACGCAAAGTGCTAAAACAGTTGGTGTCGTTTCCTCTTAGCTCATTTATAAACCACACGCGCCCTCCCCCCTCCCCCCCCCCACCCCAGCTGCCATCAATCCAACTTGGCTACTGCATGACGCACACTCCAAACCGGCTCCCCTTTCTGTTAACGAGAGACACAGATCCACGATCAAAGCGAGGCATCGGGAACCATGTGCACTGACCTTTCACCTCCAGGATCCCAATGGGATTATGGGTTTGGGGAGTGATTGACAGGTCTCCTCTCGCGCTCTCTCTCTCTCTGAGGAACATCTCTGGAATATGGTTTCAAAGCCTCGGCCTGGAAGCAAAATGCATTGGCTGCAAAGCAGCAACTTGTGAAGTGTCTTTTCATAGAATCCATACAGTACAGAAGAGGTCATTCAGTCCATCGAGTGTGCACAGATACTCTGACAGAGTGTTTTACCCATGCGTTCTACCCCATCCTATTCCCCTGGCTAATCCATCTACCCTACACACTTTAGGACACTAAAGGACAATCTAGCATGGCCAATCCATCTAATCTGCACATCTTTGGACTGTGGGAGGAAACCTAGACATCCGATGGAAACCCAGGCAGAGATAAGGAGAATGTGCAAACATCACACAGACAGTGACCCAAGACGGGAATTGAATCCAGGTCCCTGGTGCTGTGGGACAGCAGTGTCAACCTCTGTGCTGCTTTGGAGATGAAAGCAAACCAGACATTTAGATGTGCACTTGAAATGCCACAGTGCACAAGACTACAGCTTGACGCTGGGAAATGTGATTAGGATGGGTAGGTTCTTGCTGGCTGGTGCAGGCATAATGGGCCGAAGGGCCTCTTTCTGTGCTGTAAAACTCCAACTGTTCATCATACCCATGCATGTGAAAGGAGATGGTGATGTTTGAGTCAAGTGCTGCAATGGTATTGTCACTGGATTAGTAATCCAGAGACCCAGGATAAAGCTGTGGGAAATGCGGATTCGATTCCCGCCACAGCAGATGGTGAAAATTGAATTTGATATATTTTCAAGAATCTGGAATTGAGAGTCTGATGATGAGCATGAACAACCCATCTGGTTCAATAATTCTGCTATCCTTATCCGGTCTGGCCTACAGGTGACTGTGTGTATGTCTGTGTGGATGTGTGTATATGTGGAAGATGGCGGGGGTGTATGTGTGTGTGTGTGTGTGTGTGCGGGGGGTGGGCAGAGTTGAGGATGGGGAGTGGTGATTATATATAATGTAGTTGATTCTCAACATGCCCTCTGCAATAGCCACTCAGCTCAAGGGCAGTTAGGGATGGACAATTGACGTTGCCCCAGCCAGCGATGCCCGTATTTCCTGAGTAAATAACGAGACGGAAAGGCCTCATTCTGGCGACAGTCGCTATCGGACTGGGATTGAGGCAGGCTTAACCGATAAACAAGAAGCTCGGCAGTGTTCCATTCGGAAAACTGGATTGCCCCATTCCGACAAAGTCAAAACCTCGAGAATCCCACTGCCCCCGACCTCGCCTTCCATGAACACCAGCACAGCAGCAGGCCATTCGGCCTATCACATTGTACTGGCTCTCCAAATGAGCTCGATGACTTAGTGCCATTCCCCTGCACATCTAATGCCCTCTCGACTGAGCCTGCCGCCACACTTCAGGCACCACATTCCAGACCCCAACCAGTCACTGTGTGGAACAGTCTTTTCTTACATTATATTTGCTTCTTTCGCAAATCATTTTAAATTTGTGCCCTCTCATTCTCGATCCTCTCGTGAGTGGGGACAGTTTCTTTCCTTATCGACTCTGCCATGTTAAGAGTCTCTGTTAACATCTCTCCTCAGATTCCTTTGCAAATGATTTCTGATTTCTGTCATGCACCACCCAAGACGCTTTCTCCTTATTTACTCTCTTATAAAACGCTTTTTGATTTTGAACATCCCGGTTCGATTCCTCCCTTAACCTTCCGTGCTCTGAGGGGGGAGCAACCCCACCTTCTCCAGACGCACACTGAAGTCTCCACATTACCATCCCCCCCTTCCGGCATCACTCAGGTCAATCTCCTCTTGCTCCCTCTGAAAGGACCTTGACATCCCACACAAATGCTGGAACCAAGCAAGCCAATAAAATCCGGAACAAATTACACATACACTCACACACACACATACGCAATTGAGCACAGAGACAGCTTTTAACAGGAGCCCAAACATCCGAGACAGGTTCCCCCATTTCTCTGGGACACGCTGTTCCCACCCATATTTCTTTCTTCCTGCCTTTAAGCAAACGTCCATGGAATGTGGTCAACAAGCCAAGGGAACACTGCACTCACTGGCTCCTTGGCTCAGCACCTTATTCCTGATGCAGTGCTGCACTCTAGTGGGCACAGCCAGGATCCCTGCACAGAAAGTGAGAGAGAACCCTGGGATCCAGGCGGACTGGACAGGTTAGGTCGGCAGGGCTGGAGAGTTTGGGTGATGGTCAGAGAGGGGGAGGAAGAGGTCTGCAGAGCGAGAGTGTGCACGTATGTGCACTCACACACGCACACACACGCACACACACGCACACGCACGCACACGCACGCACACGCACGCACACGCACACGCACACGCACGCACACAGAGGTGGTGTTCAACTTGCAATGATTTTCGTTTTAATGGGTTTGGTAGCAAAATACAAATCTTAAAATGTTACAATGTGATTATTCTGTAAAACATGCTTTAAATATACTCGGCCTCAAGAAGTCAAAGCTACCCGCAGATGCACAAACAGCCAATGTAACAGTTGGAAGGAGCACAGCTTCAGAGAGACATTTCTCAGCTCGGGATGTACTTTCCACTCACTGGCCTGAGTATGTGTCACTGAAGCCACTTTAATGAACTCCATCGGATGCGAAACGTCAGCAATGGGGAAAGGAACCCAACTCATTGCACGCAACACCAATGGGGCTAGATACAGTGCAGGGTTAGATACAGAGTAAATCTCCCTCTACACTGTCCCCATCAAACATTCCTAGGACAGATAAGCACGGAGTTAGAAATAGAGTAAAGCTCCCTCTACCATATGCCCATCAAACACTCCTAGGACAGGTACAGTACAGTGTTAAATACAGACTGAAATTCCGTCTAACACTGTCCCTAATAAGCACCACCAGAACAGGTACAGCACAGGGTTAGATACATAGTAAAACTCCCTCTACACTGCCCCATCAAATACCCCAAGACAGATACAGCACAGGGAACGATACAGAGTAAAACTCCCTCTACTGAGTTCCCAATAAACACTCTCTGGACAATACAGTGTGGAATTAGATACAGAGTAAAGCTCCCTCTGCAGTGTCACCATCAAACACACCCAGGACAGGTACAGCACGGGGTTAGATACAGAGTAAAGCTTTCTCTACACTGTCCCCATCAAACACTCCCAAGACAGGTAAAGCACAGGGAAGATTAAATATAAATTAAAGTTCTATATTTTATTCCACAAGTCCAGCCCCCAAAGACTTCCTTTGCTGATATTTTCTCCCACTCACTGCCAGTAGTTAAATGCAGCCTCTCTGGATGGTGGCTGGAGCTGAGTCAGACTCATTCCCCTGGGCCCCTCATATGCACACAAGACTATCTGTTCTAAGCCCTGCTGTCAGACACCAGCTTGTGCCGTGGGCCCCAGAGTCTAAGCACTAACAGCATTTTTCTCAACGCAGGCAGGCAGCTTCAGATTTGTCAGTAAGCATGCTCGAGCAGCACCCTACGCTTCTTCCACAAGGCCCCTTCGTCATTCTGCAGCACCCAAAACACAGCTTAATTTAAATAAATAAAAGGGATGAGAATGCTCCCAAGGGAGCAGGAGGAGGCGGTGGCAAACCCCTCCCTCAGCCGCTGGGAACTCTCGGTAGACAGCGAGCGATTCCACTACATGAGGAGCGTAAAGAGGTAAGAGAGAGAGAGCACGGAGCTCACTAAAGCAATGCGACCGGCATTCCGGCGGATCCATGTGGGTTTAGGGGGAAAACACCAGGAGAGTTCGGTTTGGGTCGGAATCAGTATCCCTGCCCACTTTCCACTGACGTGAGTCTCTCCGTCATCCACCACATTCTTGCCAAGTCCTGTTGCCCTGCTGAAGATGGCAGGTTGGGGCAGCGTCCACAGATCCGGGGTGGATTCGCACAGGCGGGGCCCAAAGGCCACACGACTTTGGACAAACCTTCTCGGGTGCGCAAGCATCCACTAATTTCCTTTCAGGCCCTTGGGTGAGGGTGAGTGGGTGGGTGGGAGAGGCAGTGGGGTGCCTGCTGTTTTGTCCTGTTCGTGACCCACCACCAAGACTCCCCTCCCCACTCCATCTCAGGACATCTGGTGTGGTGCCTCCAGCATCTCCATGAGGAAGGTGTCGATGGGAGTGTCTCCGATCAGCTTGAAGAAGAAGAGGTGCTCCAGGCACTTGAGTCCGATGGAGCGGAGAGCGGGCAGGCGCAGCAGGAGCTTGGCAAACCTGGCAGTGGGAGGGGAGAGAGACACATGGGTACAAGCAAGGAGGTTAAGTCCTCTTCCAGGACAAGTAGAGCACAGTCACCTCCCTCAGCCTATAGCTCTTCATTGCTACAGAGCCGCTAACCACTCCAAAATGCTCATCGTAACCCTGTTACCCCCAGCGATAAGCACCCACTTCTCCATAACCCCATCTCCAATAATCCTGTTAACGTTCCTTGTAACCCAATAACCCTGTTAGAGTCCCGTGTAAATCCAATGACACTGTTAGAGGCCCATGTAAACCCAATGACCCTGTTAGGGTCCCGTGTAAACCAATGACCCTGTTAGAGTCCCGTGTAAACCAATGACCCTGTTAGAGTCCCGTGTAAACCCAATGACCCTGTTAGAGTCCCGTGTTCCCCCCAAAACCTTGTTAGAGTCCCGTGTTCCCCCCAAAACCTTGTTAGAGTCCCGTGTTCCCCCAAAGACCTTGTTAGAGTCCCGTGTTCCCCCAAAGACCTTGTTTGAGTCCCGTGTACCCCCAATGACTCTGTTAGAGTCCCGTGTAAACCCAATGACTGTTAGAGTCCCGTGTAAACCCAATGACCCTGTTAGAGTCCTGTGTAAACCCAATAACCCTGTTAGAGTCCCGCGTAAACCCAATGACCCTGTTAGAGACCCGTGTACACCCAATGACACTGTTACAGTCCCGTGTAAATCCAATGACCCTGTTAGAGACCCGTGTAAACCCAATGACACTGTTACAGTCCCGTGTAAATCCAATGACCCTGTTAGAGTCCCATGTAAACCCAATGACCCTATTAGAGTCCCGTGTAAACCCAATGACCCTGTTAGAGTCCCGTGTAAACCAATGACCCTGTTAGAGTCCCGTGTAAATCCAATGACCCTGTTAGAGTCCCGTGTTCCCGCAATGACCCTGTTAGAGTCCCATGTAAATCCAATGACCCTGTTAGAGACCCGTGTAAATCCAATGACCCTGTTAGAGTCCCGTGTTCCCCCAATGACCCTGTTAGAGTCCCGTGTTCCCCCAATGACCCTGTTAGAGTCCCGCGTAAATCCAATGACGCTGTTAGAGTCCCGCGTAAATCCAATGACCCTGTTAGAGTCCCGTGTAAATCCAATGACCCTGTTAGAGTCCCGTGTAAATCCAATGACCCTGTTAGAGTCCCGTGTTCCCCCAATGACCTTGTTAGAGTCCCGTGTTCCCCCAATGACCTTGTTAGAGTCCCGTGTAAACCCAATGTCCCTGTTAGAGTCCCGTGTAAACCCAATGTCCCTGTTAGAGTCCCATGTAAACCCAATGACCCTGATAGAGTTCTGTGTAAACCCAATGACCCTGATAGAGTTCCGTGTAAACCCAATGACACTGTTAGCACCCATGTGCAACCAATAACCCTGTTAGTGTCCCGTGTACACCCAATAACCCTGTTAATGTCCTGCGTACAACCCTGATAGTACCCCTGTACACTCAATCAACATGATTTCACCACAAAACGTAGCCTCTCCCATTAATGTTCCCCATACCCACTCAATTTACATCCTCATTAAACCATTCAAGGCTCCCTTGAAAAACCCCCTCAAGAATCTGCTCCGACCTCCTTCAGCAACAACACATCCACAATCCCAAATAAATCTCTTCATCGCAAAAAACACCGTCCACTTAACAACTTTTCACCTCTAAATCTCTCCTGTCTCCCTCGATAATCTTCCCCTCCCGCAATAACTTCCGTCCCCCTGTAACTTCTCTCCCTCCCTCCCCTGTGATAACCTCCCTTCTTCCCGCGATAACCTCTCCTCCTCCTTCCCTGTGACAATCTCTTTCCCCCTCGATAACCTCCCTCCCTCGATAATCTCCCTACAAGAACCCATCAATCTCAACAAACTCCTCCGGAATAAAACTCCATAATACACAATACCAAACCCCAACAATAAACCTTTACCCCTGACTCCCCACCTTAATAAACTCTCCCATCACATTCTCTACAACATTACGATTCTCCCTATCTAAACCCTCCTTCAGCCTGCACTCCCTGAGCGAAGCCCTGGCCAGCCAAGTGTCTCGAGCAGAGGCTGTTAGCCTCAGGCTCTGAGATACAGGGAATAACAAGATAGATGATCCCAATGCCGCCCTGAGGAAAAGGAGAAACCTGTGTGAACTCACTGTCTACTAACTCCTCATCCAGAGGTGGGATATACTCAGTATGTAACTCAGCCCGCATTCTCACTCACCTGCCCAGCTGATCGGGGTATTTCTGTTTGCAGTAAGATTCCAGGGATGCGTAAACCTTCTCCCGGAGAATTTCCACCTCTGCTGAATTCGAAAGTCCCTTCGCATCTACAGGATGAGAGAGGAGGGTGTGATCACGGGTGGATTCACAACCTTGCTATGACCTCATGAACCTGCTGAGCCCCGCACATACTCCCAGTGGAGGAAATGCCCCTGTCTATATCAATGGGGATGAAATAGAAATGGTCTAGAGCTTCAAATTTATAGGTGTCAACAGTCTGCCCTGTCCCCCCCATACCGCCACTATAGTTAAGAAAGCCCACCAATGCTTCTACTTTCTCAGGAGGCTAATGAAATTTGGCATTTCAGCTACAACTCTCACCAACTTTTACAGATGCATCATTCTTTCTGGTTGTATCACAGCCTGGTATGGCTCCTGCTCTGCAAGGACTGCAACGAACTAGAAAGGATCATGAACGAAGCCCAGTCCATCATTTAAGTCAGCCTTCCAAACACTGACTCCGTCTACACTTTCTGCTACCTCGGCAAAGCAGTCAGCATAATTAAGGACCCCACGCACCCTAGACGTTCTCTCTTCCACCTTCTTCCGTTGGGGAAAAGACAAAAGTCTGAGATCACGTACCAACTGACTCAAGAACATCAGCTTCCCTACTGCTGTCAGACTTCTGAATGAACTTACCTTGTATTAAGTTGATTTTTCTCTACAGCCTAGCTATGACTGTAACACTACATTCTGCACTCTCTCGTTTCCTTCTCTATGAACGGTATCTTTTGTCTGCAGAGCACGCAAGAAACAATACTTTCACTGTATGCTAATAAATGTGACAATAATAAATCAAATCAAAATGATTGCGTTTTTTTGAAGACGTATTAAAGATAATTGATGAGGAAAGAATTGTGGATGTAGTTTATATGGACTTTAGTACAGCGTTTGATAAGGTCCTACATGGCAGACAGGTACAAAAATTAAAATCACATGGGATTCGAGGTGGGCTGGCTAGATGGATACAGAACTGGCTTGGTTAAAGAAGACAGAATAGTAGTGGAAGGGTTTTTTTTAGTATGGAGATCTGCAGCTAGTGGTTTAGTTTATTTGGTTATGCGTTGCAAATAGGCTTACATTAACACTGCAATGAAGTTGCTGTGAAAACCCTTTAGTCACCACATTCCGGCACCTGTTTGGGTACACTGAGGAGAATTTAGCATGGCCATTGCACCTAACTAGCACATCTTTCAGACTGTGGGAGGAAACCAGAGCACCCAGAGGAAACCCACACATACACACGGAGAATGTGCAAACTCCATACTTTTAGTGACTCAAGTCAGCAATCGAACCCAGGTCCCTGGTGCTGTGAGGCAGCTGTGCAAACAACTGTATCACTATGCCAATGGTTGGAATTGGGAGCTGGGAGCTCTACTGTTTGTAGTACATATAAATGATCTGGAAGGAAATGTAGGTGGTCTGATTAGTAAGTTTACTGATGGTGCCGAGGATTGCAGAGGGTAAAACAGAATATAGACAGATTGGAAACTTGGGCACAGAAATGGCGGATTGGTTCAATCCGGACAAATGCGAGGTGATGAATTTTGGAGGATCAAATTTAGGTGATTAACTGTAAATGGAAGAACCCTGAGGAACATTAACATACAGAGGGATCTGGGCATGCAGGTTCACAGTTCCCTAAAAGTGGCAACATTGGTAGCCGAGGTGATGAAGAAGACATATGGCATGCTTGCCTTCATCAGCTGGGACATTGGGTACAAGCATTGGCAAATCATGTTGCTGCTATATAAAACCGTGATGAGACTGCATTTGGAGCACTGCAAGTGCAGTTCTGGCCATCACAGTACCACAAGGACGTGGAAGTTTCGGATAGAGCACAATGAAGGTTTACTAGGATGGTCCCGAGGGTGTTGGCAATGAGGAGAGATTGAATAAACTAGGATTGTTATCACTGGAAACATGGGGGCTGAAGGGAGACGGATAGAGGTCTACAAAACGATAAGAGGCATAGACAGGGTGGATTGTCAGAGGCTTTTTCTTAGGGTGGAAGCGTCAATTACAAAAGGGTAGAGGTTCAAGGTGAGAGGGGAAAAGTTTAGGGAGATGCCAAAAAATGTGGTGGACAACAGTTAGTTATTTTTCATGGTTAAGTCTTGACCAATCAGAACTGTCTAACCGACCAACCAAACAACGCCCATTTTTCATACACTGTGAACTGCTGCTGTTTGAAATTTGGCATTCTTGCATTTGTCCTGATGAGTGCAAGACACAAAGTTTTAATGGCATATCCTTTCAGATGCTGGCGGACTGGCTGTAGCACTCCTGAAATGCAGTCTGCTAACACTCTCTGTGTCAAAAGGAAGAGTGCTCCAAAAGCTAAGGGCTTTTGCTATCAAATAAACCTGTTGGACTTTAAGCCAGTATTGTGAGACTTGTTACTGTGTTTACCCCAGTCCAACGCCAGCATCTCCATGTCAAATTAATTCCATCGACATACACAGCAGTGAGACAGACAGTGGTAACACAGCAAGGACAGACATCCACCTGAGTGTGGGCCAGCTCACTCTGGCCTGCGTTAGACAGCTTGCTTTCCACTGTCTTGACTGAGTTGTGAAGCGCCATTTTGTGAGAGACCTACAGACTCACTCACCGCTCTGCTCTCCCCCGGCTTCCTGTCCTAACCCTACCCTGCACAGTCTCAGAGGGCGAACACTGACTCCTTCGCTAAAAGATGCTACCCAAGTTCAGTTTGACGTTAAAGAGTTCCACAAACCAGGGTTGAAGAGGATGATCGCCCGGAGGCAGCCCAGTTCCGTCTTGTCCATCTCCATGTCTCTCATCTTGGAGACCAGCTCGGTCAGAACCCTGCGGGGAGAATGGAGAAGGCAATATATAACAGGTTCTAATCTCTGGAGATCTGTACATAGTGACATGGAAGTACTGCGATGCATTCACCCCAACTATCTCATAGTTCTCTCGCACGGGCGGCACGGTAGCACAGTGGTTAGCACTGCGGCTTCACAGCTCCAGAGACCTGGGTTCGATTCCTGGCTCGAGTCACTGTCTGTGTGGAGTTTGCACATTCTTCTCGCGTCTATGCTGGGTTTTCCCCAGGTGCTCTGGTTTCCTTCCAGAGTCCAAAGACATGCCAGTTAGGTTGATTGGTCATGCTAAAATTACCCCTTAGTGATCCGAGATGCATAGGTTAGAGGAATTAGCAGGTAAATATGTCGGAATATGGGAGGGATTGTGGTCGGTGTACACTTGATGGACCAAAGGGCCTCTATCTGTACTGTATGATGCTATGATTCTATGAAAACACTCCCAGGTACAGGACAGAGTTAGATACAGCGTAAAGCTCCCTCGACCTTGCCCCCATTAAACACCTCCATGACAGGTACAGCATGGGGTTAGATACAGAGTAAATCTCCCCCGACACTGTCCCCATCAAACACTCCCAGGACAGGTATAGCACAGGGTTAGATACAGAGCAAAGCTCCCGCTGCACTGTTCCCATCAAACACTCCCAGACCAGGTATAGCACAGGGTTAGATTCAGAGCAAAGCTCCCACTGCACTGTTCCCATCAAACATTCCCAGGACAGGTATAGCACAGGGTTAGATACAGAGCAAAGCTCCCGCTGCACTGTTCCCATCAAACACTCCCAGGACAGGTATAGCACAGGGTTAGATACAGAGCAAAGCTCCCGCTGCACTGTTCCCATCAAGCGCTCCTAGGACAGGTACAGCACAGGGCTAATAAATATCCTACAATAACTCGCCCCCAAAAAAGGGTGCTTTAATTCCAATTCGCTGCATTTTGCTGCATCAACCCAACATTTAACATTCCCCAACATTTGGCTGAGACCTCCCAGTGAGATAACCCTGAGATGTAAATTATAGGCCATTATATCTGGTGCTCACCTGGTCCTTACTTGGTCTGGCCTGCATGTGACTCCAGCTTCACACCAATGTGGGTGACTGTTAACTGCCTCTGTTAAGCCCAACTTGGGTGACAAATGCTGGCCCAATTAGTGATTTCCACATCCAAGGGAAGAATAAATAAATAAATACATGGGCTCAATGCCACCTGTCCCACCTGTCGAAGATGGCTCCAACTCCAGCACTGTGCGCACTGTTGCGGTGTACATGGAGTCCAGTGGCAAGCAGGATCCCGTCCCTCACGGTTATCGATCGGTGTGAGAACGAAGCGATGAGGAGCTCATTCCAACCTGGAGGGGTGAGACAAGCCAGAATGTCAGGAAGCAGCAGGCATCAAAGGTTGAGGGTGGGGGGGGTAATGCGGAAACGTAGGAGCAGAAATGTGTACATTTAGAACGGCAGCAGAGTGGGAATTTCATTAGGTTCATGATCCAGAGGGTTGGGCAACTGCTTTGGAGACATTAGTTCAAAACCCACTACAGCAGTTGAGGAAATTGAATCATGTTTTTCTTTATTCCTCCATAGGGATGTGGGCGTCGCTGGCTGGGCCGGCATTTGTTGCCCATCCTGAATTGCTCCTTGAACTGAGCATCTCATTAGACCATTTTCAGAGAGGCAGTTAAGAGTCAAACATATTGTTGAGGGTCTGGAGTCAGATGTAGGCCAGAATGGGTGAGAATGGCAGATTTCCGACCCTAAAGGGACGTTAGTGAAGCCGATGGAATTTTACAACACTCAGTAATAGCTATCTGGTCATCATTATTGAGACTAACTTTATAATTTCAGATTTTATCAATTGAAATTAAATTCTATCAGCTGCCAAGGTGAGATTTGAACCAGTGTCTCTCTCTTCAGTATTTAGCCTAGACGCTAAACGATTACAAGTTCAGTGACATAAATAAAAAAAAAAATTCTATTCTGGGAGGGGATCAGTAAAGATTTTTAGTGGGTCAGTAAAGATTTTTAAACCATTTGACATTAAGGCATTGAGTTAAATGACTTTAAAATAAATTTATAAGCGATTCTACTCGATGGTTTTAGGACTCGTGGACCCACAGCTTGTACTGGAACCATGTGGGGAGTTGCAAGTTATCCATCAGCTTCAAGGGATATTAGGGCTGAGGTTTCCGGGATAATTTAAGGATCACAGTTAATTCCATGGGGGAGGGGAGTTCTTTAAATAATAAGTTATCGTTGAAGGAATCTAAGGTAACTCAGGCTAAGCAGTAAGCAGTCATGCGGTGTCATTACGCTGGTTTACAGCTTGTGCTTCAGGGCACTGGGAGGTTTTTCGTAAACAAAAAAAATTTGCGTTGAGCCTAAACCCTGTGTCCCTGTAGTTTTGCCCTTTATAAAAACCTCAAAGTCAAGAGCAGAGAAGCTGGAAAGAAGAAAGGAAACAAAATATGCCTGATGTGATGTTAACACTCGCCACCATCCTGCCTTTACTGGTATTAGGAGACAAAGAACAGCCACCAAGCGCTGGTGTGACGTGAAGACATCTTTCCTGTACCCCCTCACTGCTCACTCCCCATCCCACCCCAAACCTACCTGCTCTCAGCAGGATGACCTGATCGTCCAGCGGGAGTTCGGAGAAGTGAGGGATCCGCTTTGCCCACTCCACTAGGGTGAAGAGCTGCTTGTCAGCTGCCTGGCAGATGTTTGTCACTGGGTCGTTGGGCTGTGGGGGAGGAGTGGGGGTGGGTTGGGAGAGGGGTGGAGGAAGAAAGAAAGATAGCCATGGTTACACAGCGTTTCAAGGCGTTTCATGCAGTGAGCGACCTTTCACCTCAGGACATCCCAAATCTCTCCATAGCCAATCCAATTGGGAGAGTGGTCGGTCGCTGCCTGTGAAGCAGTAGGCCAATGTGTGCACAGCAAGATCCCACAAAGAACAAAAGTAATCACCACCAGATTAGTGCATTTTAAAAGGTATTGCCTAGACAATGTCATTTGAGAGAGTCAGTTGAAGAGATGAACATTGGCCCAGGACACTGGGGAGAACTCTCCCAGTAAAACATTTTAGCCATGGGATCTTCAACCGCCTTGTTTCTGACACCTCATCTGAGGGGCAATACCTCTTCTGACAGCACTGCACTCCCTCAGTACTGCACTGGGGAACTGCTAGCCCAGATTCTGTGCCCGCATCTTGAATTCGTACTCACCACACAGGGAAGGTATGCTTAATGACAGACATTTAACAAAACGAGAACATATTCTCCTTCAACTTTTCCCACTGAGCATGGCTTGCTCTTCTGTCTGGTCTCCCCTATGTTCAGGTTCGCAGCCTGTGCGACTTGAAGCGAGGACATTCTGCTTCGGAGACCACGAGTGTGAGTCGCTATTCTTTAATTCAGAAGTAGCTGTGACCAACAACCCCATCATTCTAAGCCAAAGGCTTTCCCCAAAGGCAGTGGGGTGAATGACAGCCAATCTAGTTTTTGGCATTTGAAATGTTGGCTAAAGCAGGTAAGAGGGACGAAAACCTCACCCTGTATACTCCTATTTATAAAATATATCGAAATGCTCACTGCTATCTCTAAAAGTTTAAAAATGGACAAGAACCTAAAATGATCAAATCTGTCTGTGACCCTCGAACAAAACAAACTATCCGGCAGTCTCAGGGAAACTTGTGCCTCGTTTTCTCTGAAGACCCACTAATGACACATCGTGGGCTGCACAGAGCAAATTCAAAGAGAGGCATACAAAGGTCATCTGCATTTCATTACACTGCTGATCAATAGGAGTATGCTTGTCTGCTAAGACAAAGGATCCCACATGAAACAATATTTCTATTCTCTGTGGTCTCTGCATGGTAAATCTTTCTTTTCTCTTTTTTTTTAATTATATGAATGCAGAGGAGGCAAAACTGCCACCCCTCCTCACACTTTGAGTGAATGCAAATAAACCCTTTGAGTTCATTACCCTTTGAATTTGCTGCACAGTTTTTAATAGAAAATTAGATCGCACCAAAGACAAGGGGTTGGGAAATACACCATTGTTTATAAAGAGGATAGCAAATCAAAAACAGCTTTCTGATAGGGATGGATGGTGAGAAAAGAAATTAGTGCTGTTAAAATTAACTCCTCCTGCAACATAGTCATCATCGATTCTTAGAGAACAAGAGGAGACCATTTAGCCTATATTGTGCATGATGCCACTTTGACCCAATTAATCTCTTAGTTCTGCAAATCTGTCCTGTCCAACTATTTAGGCAATTCCCTTTTGGAAGTGATAACTGAATCTGTTTTCACTGTTTCAGGCAGCACGTTCCAGATCATAGCACAGTGGCTAGCCTGCTGCCCCACAGCACCAGGAACCTACGTTCATTCCTGGCTTGGGTGATTTTCTGGGCAGGATCTATACGTTCTCCCCATATCTGTGTGGGTTTCCTCTGGGTGCTCGGGCTTCCTTCCACAGTCCCAAAGAGTGCAGGTTAAGTTCAATGGCCATACTAAATTCTCCCTCAATGTACCCGAACAGGCACTGGAGTGTGGCGACAGGAGATTTTCACAGTAACTTCATTGCAGTGTTAATGTAATCCTAACTCGATACACTAATAAATACACTTAAAAACTTAACTCACTGAGTAAAATGAACTCATCTTGGGGGAGAGAGGGTGGGATATGGGGAGGGTTGTTGAGCTATGGGGGATATGCTGCTGCTCTGAACAAGGCCGAGACCTGTCTCTTTCCACAGGCTGTGTGGCAGCATTCAGGCCTCATGGATCAGATGATTAAGACAATATCAGAGGAAAAAAAAACAAACAATTAAAGAGCCCCTCATGTTAAAACCTAGCCCGAGCCATGCGGCTGCCATTGCTGGATCGGGGACCCTAAAATCCCATCGCTTGATCCCCACGCAGGCCTACAGCTCGGGGTTCCTGTATGTCCAGTTACTTGCGATTAATTATCCATGCAACTCTAATTCCTTTCCTCTGCTTTCCAGGACAGCCGGCTGTTTCCCTGCTTCTGAAACGACGCTGCAGGGATTTCACATCGTCCTTACCAGTGAGTGGCGACCCACCCATGCAGCATCAGCAGTATGTGCTCAGCACTATTGCAGGGAGAACACAATGCATTGCCACAGGACAAGATTCATCGCTATAATTAAAAAAGCTCACGACTGACTTCAGGAATTGTAGTGGAGGATATGTCCCTATCTGGAATGGAAATGGTCAAGCAGTTCAAGTTTTTAGGTGTCCAGATCACCATCAATCTGTCCTGGTCCCCCATGCTGACATTATGGTTAAGAAAGCCCACCAACGCCTCTACTTTCTCAGGACACTAAGGAAATTTGGCATATCAGCATACATCTCACCAATTTTTACAGAAGCACCATAGAAAGCAATCTTTCTGGTTGTATCACACTTGATATGGCTCTGCCCAAGACCGCAAAGAACTACAAGGGATCATAAACATAGCTCAGCCCTTCATGCAAACCAGTCCCCCATCCATTGACTCTATCTACACTTCCCTCTGCCTCAGAAAAACAGCCAGCATAACTAAGGATCCCACGCACCCCAGACATCCTCTCTACCACCTTCTTCCATCAGGAAGAAGGTTCAAAACTCTAAGATCACGTCCCAACTGACTCGCGAACAGCTTCTTTCCTGCTGCCGTCAGACTTTTGAATAGACCTACCTCACATTAAGTGATCTTTCTCTACAACCTAGCTATCTCAGTAATACTACATTCTGCACTCTTTCCTTTCCTTCTCTATAAATAGTATGCTTCTCTATAAATAGTATAGCAACAAACAATACTCTTCACTGTATGTTCATGCATGTGACAATAATAAATCAAATCAAAACATCAGCTGAGAGTTTCAGCCATGCAACTTCAAAAATATACACCAACTTTTAAATTGGTGATCATTTGCATGACACAGTGGTTACCAATGCTTTCTCACAGCACCAGAGACCCGGGTTCAATTCCGACCTCGGGTCGCTGTCTGTGCAGAATCTGCATGTTCTCTCTGTGTCTGCATGAGTTTCCTCCCACAGTCCCAAGATGCTCCTGGTGAGGTTGATTGGCCATGCTAAACTGATCATTAGTGTCCCATGATGAGTAAGTTGGGGGATTAGTGCGGTAAATACGTGGAGTTACAGGGATAGCGCTGGGTAAAATGCTCTTTGGAGGATTGATGCAGAGTCAATGAGTCGAATGGTCTACTTCTGCATTGGGCTTTCTATGAATTAGGTTACAATATTGCAAAACTGGCACGTTGGTGAAGTTTCCAGGCTGCAATATTTACTAAAAGGAGCTGCTCGATGTGAGGGAACTGAATTAGTTTGGATGGATGAATTGTTTCATGAGGAAAGCTTGATTTGTATCCACTGGAATTTGGAAGAGTAAGAGGTGCGTTGATTGAATCCGTATAAGATCCTCATGCATGTTGACAGGGTGGAGATGGAGAGGATATTTCCTCTTGTGGGAGAATCTAGAACTCAGGGTCAGCGTTTAAAAATAAGGGGTCACTCATTTTAGAGATGAGGAGAATTTATATTTCTCTCAGACGGTTGTGAATCTCTGGAAGTCTCTTCCTCAAAAGACAGTAGAAAAGGAGTCTTTGAATATTTTTAAGGCGGAGCTGGATAGATTTTTTATTAACGAGGGGGTGAAAGGTATTGAGGGTCGGCAGGGACGTGGATTTTGAGATTACAATCAGATCAGCCATGAGGGAGGTACTGCTATCTCGCAGCACCAGGGACTTGGGTTCAATTCCAGCCTCGGGTCACTGCCTGTGACACACCCTCCCTGCAACCTTGGTGACAGCATAAAAGCCAGCACATTTCTAAAGAAGGCAACTACAAAATCTATGGAAGCCCGAGGGTTATTCCGTTCAAAATGTTAATTCTGCTTCTCTTGTCACAATTGCTGCCAAACCTGTGAAGGATTTCCAGCACCTGCTGTTTTTATTTCAGTAGCACTGGGGAAAGTGACAGGGTTTGAGTTAATCACAGAATGAATGAGTGTGAGGAAGGTGGATTAAGATCTATGCAGAACAAGTCCATTAGAAAAGAGTCTAGCCTGGGAGTGTAGAAGATGCTTTACTCTGTATCTAACCCTGTGCTGTACCTGTCCTGGGAGTGTTTAATGGGGACAGTGTAGAGGGAGATTTACCCTGTATCTAAGCCTGTGTTCTGAGAACCAGGAACATCATCATATTGACTTAGTGTGTAAAAATCCACAACTAAAAAGACATTAGACTGGAAGAAAGAAGTGCCTCTCACTTCAATTGGGCAGGGAACGGTTCCACTGTGTGTTAGGCCAGACTGAGTACATGCATGCATCAGTGAGTTAACAAACTTCTCCTGCTGCGTTACCTCCATTTAATTAAATGCAGACTTAGATGCAAACCCCCTATTCTTCAGATTGGGGTTTCTGCAAGTTGTGGTCTCCACTCTGTTGGATGATAGCCTAAGAGCTGCCCATTGGTAAGACATTCAACCAAAGCCATGCCTGGTTCGGGAAGTGGTAGGACTTGCTGTTGTGCTAAGTGATGGTTGGAGGGAGAGCTGAGGGAGCTCTAATCTGCACTTGACTATGCTTCATGAATTATACATGCTTGATGTTGGCACTGATGATGTTGGGTGAAGATGCTCCCTTTCTTGTTCCCCTGCCCATCATACAGGGGAGTACCATGCAATCAACTACAGACTGTCAAAGTACAGCTGAAGCCCAAGATCAACTCAAAAATATTTATTCTTTCACAGGATTTAGGCATCACTGACTAGACCCAGCATTTATTACCCATCCCTAATTGCCCCAAGAAGGTGGTGGTGAGCTGTCTTCTTGAACCACTTCATTTCCTGTGGTGCAGATACACCAACAATGCTGTTAGGGAGGAAGTTGCCCGATTACAATCCTGCGATAGTGTGGAATATGGTATATTTGCACAACACTCAAGAAGTCTGACATCATCCAGAACAAAGCTTGATTGTTACCCCTTCCACAAACATTCACTCCCCCCATCACTGATGCACAATAGCAGTGTGTACCATCTGCAAGTTACATTGCAGGGACTCAATCAAGGCTTCTCAAGCAGCACCTTCCAAATCCACGACCACTACCTTCTGGAAGGACAAGAGCAGCAGATAACTGGGAACACCACCACCTGGATGTTCCCCTCCAAGTCACTCACCGTTCCTTCACTGTCGCTGAGTCAAAATCCTGGAACTCTCTCTCTAATAGCACTATGGATGTACCGATACCACAAGGACAGCAGTGGCTCACACTACCTCTTCAAGGGGCAATTAGGGATGTGGAATAAATATTGGGACCAACCAGTCATGCCCAGATCCCATAAATGAAGTTTTTAAAAATTAGGATGACTCTAGCTGTATGTGAACATGTGGAATGTGGCAAATAAGTTTGTTGAGCTGCAGATGCAGGCAACCAGGTCAGAATATGAAGCTGTGGCATCAAGGGAAAGGAGAAAGTCTGGTTTGCTACATTGCTGATCACAGGGTGCTCGGGGAAGTCAGGGAAGGACTAAAAGGCGGAGAAGTGGTAGACGGTCAAAGGATAATATTCCATAGTCATAGGATCTTATAGTCTGGGAGGGCAGAAATGCCCCTTCAATCTATTGAGATGGCACCAACAATAATTACCACTAAAGGCACGCTAATCTTATTTGCCAGCGCTTGTCCCATACCCTTGGATGGTACGATTTTCAAGTCCGTGTACCACAGCACAATGAATATCAGAATCAAACTCCTCTGGTATATACAGCCACAAGGCTTTTTAAGAACTGCCTTTACCAAGTCAGAGCAGAAGCAGAAGGAAATGCTGAAAGGCTCCAAGAGCCGTGTCTCTCTACCTCTCTCTCAGAAATATTGCCGTATAACCCAGCCTCAGTAAAAGAAATCTGCTGCATACCAAGGTTGTTTGGGCACAAAACATGCTCCTGATTATCTGTCTGGCTAATTCTTCATGATCTGAAGACGAACACAGTGGGATCCTGCAGTATTGGCAAAGTGCATCTTTGCTAAATTGACCAAAAAAAAATCCTGTTACAGTCAGATTTTGAGTGATAAATTAGGTAAATTACCCCTCCTCATGTAATTTTAACAAAAGCAGCATGGATTATTCCAGGGTAAGAATAATAGCAGGAGGGAGGCCTAATTTTAATGGAGAGTGAACCAATCTGGCCTGCTCACCTACCTCCTCTGTTAACCCCTGCTGAAACCTGGTGCAACGACTTGAACCTTGGCTCATACTGTGAGGGCGATGGAGTACAAAAGTTTGTGCACTGGTAAGATCGCGGTGAGAACACCCAGTTGTAGGTTCTCCAACAATTTCAGACAAGAGGAAGTAAACTCTCCACTTCACCCTGTCAATACCCCTCAGAATCTTAAATAGATATTGGCGCAGGTTGGAAAAGTTTAACTAGGCTGATTTCGAGGATAAATGAGGTTTCTGGTGAGCAGATACTATATTCGGTGGAGTTTTGAAGAATGAGAGATGGTTTTACTGAAACATTGGTCAAAAAACAGTACAGCACAGGGACAGATCCCACCGAGCTTGTGCCAACACATGACATCTTTCTAAACTAAAGATTTTTTGCCTCTACGGGGTCCACATCCCTCTGTTTCCTGTCTATTCGTATATCTGTCAATATGCCTCTCAAATGTTGATATTGTACCTGCTTCTATCACCTCCTCTGGCAGCACACTTACCACCCTCTGTGTAAAAATTTGCCTCTCACATCCCCATTAGACTTTCCCTCTTTTACCTTCAACCTATGTCCCGTTGGCAATTGACATTTCTACCCTGGGAAAAAGACTCTGATTATCCATTCTGTCCATGCCTCTTATAATTTTGTAAACTTCTATCAGGTCAACCCTCAGCCTCTGATGTTCAAGTGAAAACCAACCAATTTTGTTCAATCTCTCCTCAAAGGTAATACCTTCTAAACCAGGCAACATCCTCTCCAAAGCCTCCCCATCCTTCTGATAGTATAGCAACCAGAACTGTGTGCAATATTCCAAATGTGGCCAAACTAAAGTTCTATTCAGCTCAACATGACTTTGCCAATTTTTGTACCTTAATGCTTCTAAGGGTTCTGACATTCTAAGTTAAAGTTTATTAGTGTCACAAATAACACTGCAATGAAGTTACTGTGAAAATCCCCCCTCTTTGCCACACTCTGGTGCCTGTTTGGATACTGAGGGAAAATTTAGCATAGCCAGTACACCTAATCGGCATGTCTTTCGGACTGCGGGAGGAAGCTGGAGCAGCCAGAGGAAACCCATGCAGATGTGGGAAGAACGTGCAGACGCCATACAGATAGCGACCTCATAGAACATAGAACATAGAACATAGAACATTACAGCACAGAACAGGCCCTTCGGCCTTCGATGTTGCGCCGACCAATATAAAAAGCAATGCCCCTCCAAACTAAACCATTCCCTTCTCTTCCATATACTTATCAACTAACCTCTTAAACGCCACCAAACTTGGCGCATCTACAACTGCTGCAGGCAGGGCATTCCACTCCCGAACCACCCTTTGGGTAAAGAACCTACCTCTGATATCCGTCCTATAACTATCACCCCTTAATTTAAAGCTGTGTCCCCTCGTGCTAGCTTTCTCCATCCTAGGAAAAAGGCTATCACTGTCCACCCTATCTAAACCTCTAATCATCTTATATGCTTCAATAAGATCCCCTCTTAGCCGCCTCCTTTCTAACGAAAACAACCTCAAATCCCTCAGCCTCTCTTCATAAGACCTGCCCTCCATACCAGGCAACATCCTGGTAAACCTCCTCTGTACCCTCTCCAATGCCTCCACATCTTTCTTATAATGTGGGGACCAGAACTGCACACAATACTCCAAGTGCGGCCGCACTAGAGTTTTGTACTAAGGCGGGAATTGAACCAGGATCCCTAGTGCTATGAGGCAGCACTGCTGATCACTGTGCCACTGTGAAGGGGCTTGACTGGGTGTTTCTCTGCATTGGAGAGGGGGAGGGGGGGGGGGTTGTCTAGAACTAGATCACGTAAGATGAAGGCGAGGAAGGAATATCTTCTCCCATTTGGTCACTAAGTATTTGGAACTCTCTCTCCCAGAGACCAGAGGAGTTTATTGGCTCACTGAATATGAACAAGGCTGAGACAAGATAGATTTCTGATCTAGAGGGAAGTTGAGGGTTATGTAGTGAATAGATGTACGCAGGTCACAATTGCATCAGCCATGATCTTATTGAATGGCAGGCTTGAGGGGTCGAATGGCCTATTCCTGTGCCATTTCTCATGTTCTTAATGAGATTTCTCAGTAAGGATAGAGAAGGACTAACACACTCAACTCAGAGGTCTGAAGTCAGCTGCCTGAAGCATGACATTAATTTTTAAGTTGACAGCTATTGAGAACACTCTTAATTTCCTCAGTGGAACAATAATGGACCAATGGGTTCGATCTGCAGGGTCAGAGAAGGAAATTAGAATCTCTCTCCTCCTTCCGTCTTGATGGATGCAGTACATGGGACAACACAACACTGCATCCTGAAGTTATTCCCGAAAACCCTGTGCTTATTGTTGTCCCAATATCAGAGGGAGCTGCTCGACATAAAGCTAGGAATACTGTTGCAAGTAATTTACCACCTGATTCCCCAAAGCTTGTCCCTCATCTACAAGTCTGGCGTGTGATGGAATACTCCCCACTTGTCTGGATGAGTGCAACTCCAGCCACATTCAATAAGCTTGACACCATCCAAGACGAAGCTTGACTGGCACCACATCTACAAAAATCCACCGGCACTCAATAGCAGCAGTGTAACTATCTATAAGGCGCACTGCATCGATTCACCAATGATCCCTAGACAGCACCTTGCAAACACACAACCATCTAGAAGGACAAAAGGCAGCAGCTACATGGGAACACTTTTACCACCTGCAAATTCCCCTCCAAGCCACTCACCATCCTGACTTGGAAATATGTCACTCTTCCTTTGCAGTGGCTGGGTCAAAATCCTGGAATTCCCTCCCAACCCACAGCACACGGACTGCAGCAACGCAAGAAAGCAGCTCACCACCACCTTCTCAAAGTCAACTAAGGATGGGCAATAAAGCCCATGTCCCATGAATGAATTAAAAAACGCAACCCAAGATCCTTCTTTTCCTGGGAGTGACGGACAACAGGAAATCTGGAGAGAATACAGAGTCATATGTGGCATAGAGAGAGGCCTTTCAGCCCATCATGTCTGCACTAATCAAATAAAAGGAGAATAAAAAGAATCTAACTGCTCATTCTATTCCCATTTCAATGGAATAGAATCCCTACAATACCATTTGGCCCATCAAATCTGTACCGTCTCTCCAAAGATCAACTTACCTCTAACCATCCCTGTATTCCCACACATTTAACATGGTTAATCCCCTAATATATGCGTTGGGGGACACTAAGGAATAATTTATTATGGCCAATCTATCTAACCAACACATTTCTGGACTGTGGGAGGAAATTGGAGTACCCGAAGGAAACCTTTGTTTTTTTCTCTCCAGCAACAGGTCCAAACCCTTGCAGGTTCTCAAGTATTTCAGATACCGATCCAGGTACCTTTACAATGACTTGAGCATTTCAGCCTCAACCATCAACTTAGGCCATGCATTCCAAACACCCACCAGCCTCTGGGTGGAAGTTTTCCCTCATGTCCCCCCTCATCTTTCTGCCAATCACCTTAAATTCATGCCTCCCAATCACTGAACCTCTCAGCCAGGGGAAACAAGTCTTTTCTGTCCATCCTGTCTGGGTCCTTTATAACTCTATCCACCTTAATTAGATCACCCTTTAACCTTCCCTGCTCTAATGAAAACAATTCCAGGCTCTCTCTCCTCATTGCTGCAATAATTAATTGCAGTACAGTGCAGAGTGTTAGCACTGTTGCCTCACAGCACCAGGGACCTGGGCTCAATTCCCAGCCTGGGTCACTTTCTGTACGGAGTCTGTATGTTCTTCCACGTCTGCGTGGATTTCCTCCAGGTGTTCTGGTTTTCTCCCACAGTCTGAAAGACGTGTATGCCGACATGCTAAAATTCTCTCTCAGTGTACCTGAACAGATGCGAGAATGAGGCGACTAGGAGATTTTCATAGTAATTTCATTGCAGTGTTAATGTAAGCTTACTTGTGATACTAATAAATAAACGAACAAACAAATGCTACTATCCTTTATCCTCCACCTTTGCCTTGTACTATCATTCCTTGTAGTCATTTAATCTCTCCTGCTTCCATTCTGTCGCAAACTTTCCTTCGTATCTTTCCCTTTCTCCTCCACTTTCAATCTTTCACTTTGTACCTGCTCAAGCTCTGCTCAATCTCTCACATTTGCCAGTTCTAACAGGAAGTCACTGCCTTGAATACCTAACTCACCCGGGCGATTGCATGTCCGACAACACTAAAGAAGTTTGATACTATCCACAACAAAGTAGCTCGCTTGATTGCAACTCCTTCCACAAACATTCACTCCCTCCACCACTGATGCACAGTGGCAGCCCTGTACATCATCTACAGGATGCATTGCAGGATATCTCCAAGGTTCCTTAGACAGCACCTTCCAAACCCACAACCAGTATCACCTAGAAGGACAATGGCAGCAGATAACTAGAACGCCACCAGCTGGAGGTTCCCCTCCAAACCACTCAGTATCCTTGGAAATACATCATCATTCCCTCATCGATAGGGGTCAAAAACCTGGGATTCCTTCCCTGACAAAATTGTTGGTGTACCTACATTAGAGGGATCATTGGTAGCCATGCTTTCAGCCACCCTTGTCCCATTAAGCTCCCAATTTGCTCTCAAGCCTTGTCTTCTCTCTGGCTCTCATTCCTTCCAAAAGATTCTCATTAACACCTCCTAACAGCCTCTTAATGTTCTGTTTGGAGTCAACTTCTATCCAATAATAATTCTGTGAACCACTTCGGAATGGCAGCTACATAAATGCACGCTGCCGCTCCCATTGGGCCTGGGAGACTGTAGCTGGGTTATCAGGTTGTATTAGTCCCTCGCAGCAAAGGAGAATGAAGTACTGACTGCAATAATTTATTCAAAATTCGTCAAACAAAGAAACAAAATTACAGCACAGGAACAGGCCCTTCGGCCCTCCAATCCTGCACCAACCATGAAGCCTGATTGAACTAAAACCCCTGCCTTTCCAGGAACCATATCCCCTTTTTCCCATCCCATTCATGTATTTGTCAAGATGTCCCTTAAAAGTCATTCTTGTATCTGCTTCCACTACCTCCCCTGATAAAGAGTTCCAGACACCCACCACTCTCTGTGTAACAAATCTTGCCTCATATACCTTCTTTAAACCTTCCCCTTGCACCTTAAACCTGTGCCCCCAGTAATTGACTCGTGCACCTCGGGAAAAAACTTCAGACTATTCACTCTGTCCAATGCTTCTCATAATCTTGTCGCCTTCTGTCAGGCCTCCCCTCAACCTCCGTTGTTGCAGTGAGAACCAACCAAGTTTCTCCAACCTCTTTCTCATAGCTAATGCCCTCCATACCAGGCAACGTCCTGGTAAATCTTTTCCCTCTTAAGACATTTAACTGAATAGATAGCACAGACTCTGCTAATGTAGTCACAGTTTTCACAGTGTCAGAAAGACCATGTCAACTTTCACTTCACTTTAGCGGGGGTGGTGGCATGATAGCAATCTCATTGAATCAGCAATTCAGAGGGCCTGGGAAATGATCCGGGAACAATGTTTCAAATCCCACCATGGCAACTGTGGAACTTAAACTTAATTAATAAAATCTGGAATTATAAAGCTAGTCTCAGTTATGGTGACTGTGACAAGTGTTGTAAAAACCCATCTGGTTCACTAATGTCCTTTAGGGAAGTAAATCCGCTGTCTTTAGCTAGTCTGGCCTACATGTGACTCCAGAGCCACAGCAATGCAACTGACTCTCAACTGCTCTCTGAAATGGCCAATTAAGACATTCAATTCAAGGAGAACTAGGGATTGGTAACAAATGTTGGCCCAGCCAGCGACACCCACAAAATACTGGGGCCATCTCAGTGGGGAAAGATGCTGTAAAACCATAGCACTAACGCTTTCCCTCATCTCTGAATCTAATGGATAAAGGCACCAATTAACATGTTGGATGATGGTTCTGTCCTGGACAGGGCAGCGAACCTCAATGGACGATGGACTGTTAAATCCAGGCCACTGGGTTGGTTTCAGACTCATGTGTCCAAAATGACAGAATAAGGGCAGGGCTGACATTCTATATGGAGATGGTCAAATGGAGCCAACTGAAAACCTCATCCGATTCTGTGGTAAGACCTACTCCGCAACAGTGTTGACACATCGAAAGCATTTCACTGGCCATGAGGCACTGTGAAATTTTTAAAAACAAGAGCATTATGAAAGGGGTTGAAGTCAGATACCAGGAGAAGAGGCTTCCTCTTCGAGGGGAAAGGGGGCCTGGCTGGGGGCCATGATCTTAGGATGGGATTCCAAAAATAATCCAACATGGGATTTAGAAGGAATGTTTTTACCCAGAGAATGGTCAGAAAGTGGAACTTGTTACCATGAATAGTGGTCACAGTGAGGAGCATTTGAGGGGCCTTGTGATAGCTACGTACAGAAGTATGTTGACGAGAATAAAATATAGAGAACAGCATGGATTTTCTGGTGCAAAATGTTTTGCTCCTGTACTGAAAATTCCTCCTAATTCCTCCAGTGTACCGGAAATTACATTTCTGCATTTTATAAAAGCTACCTGACATACAAGTACCAGCAGAGGGAGTCCACTCAGTAGAGCAAATAAAGGATTGACATTTCTCAGCTCATGCAATTCTCATTCTCTGGTCTGAAAACAATCATAAAATCCACACAATAAAAAAGGAGGCCATTCGGCCTACTGAGCCTACACCAACTACAATCCCACCCAGGTCCTATCCCATTAACCAGACATATTTATCCTGTTCAGCCCCCTGACTTTTAGGATGGCCAATCAACCTAACCTGCACATCTTTGGACTGTGGGAGGAAACCCTGACACCCAGGGAAAACCCATGCAGATATGGGGAGAATGTGCAGAGTTCATACAGTCAGTCACCTGAGGCTGGAATTAAACCCTGAACACTGGTGCTATAAGACAGCAATGATAACCACTGTGCCACCCAAACCATTTCGGTTCTAAGATTTTCAGAGATTAGCCTGGACATGCTGGTTAGGTGCATTGTAAAGTGTACATTGTTAGTATGTGACACGGCCACTGCAAAAAATGGAACAAACACTGATATTTCTCAAGGGTTTGTGGATAGTCATGGGAAAGTATTAGCAGACGTTTGGCCACTCATTCTAGGCTGTGCCCATCATTTAACACTCTTGTTATTCAAGACATCACTGCTTCACAGTTTTGTTTATTAGTATCACAAGTTGGTTAACATTAACACTCCAATGAAGTTACTGTGAAAATTCCTTTGGTTGCCACACTCCAGGGCCTGTTTGGGTACACTGAGGGAGAATTAGCATGGCCAATGCACTTAACCAGCACGTCTTCGATCTGTGGGAGGAAACCAGAGCACCTGGAGGAAACCTACGCAGACATGGGGAGAACATGCAGACTCCACGCAAACAGTGACCCAAACCAGGAATCAGGCCCAGCGCTAACAACTGTGTCACTGTGCCATTACAAGGAAGCAACCTTCTATGGGCAATAGATCAAATCCTGCCCCAGATCTCACCTCAATCTCCACAGCACAAAATGAAACTTTGAAGTAGAAACTTTAACTGGGATCCAAACGCCAGGTAGAGATACGACACTCGAGGATAGTTAGGTGCATTGGCCATGCTAAATTCTCCTTTAGTGTACCCGAACAGGCACCGGATTGTAGCGACCATGGGATTTTCACAGTAACTTCATTGCAGTGTTAATCTAAGCCTACTTGTGACACTAATAAATAAACTTCAAAATTTTAAGTAGTGACAGGGATCAGCTGAAGTTGAAGTTAAGAAGATTAGACAGCAGCTCGTTCCAAGCGATGCTGGAGGCTAATCCCATTTGACAAAACTCAGTCAAGAAAGTATTTTATTTAATAAAGTAGAGAAACCTAAGTGAAGGGGCTTCTTGTTTCCAAATCTAACCTTTTCCATTCATCTGCCTTTGTTTTCCTTTTGGAAATGGGAGTTGTTGGATGGGGTGGTAATCTCCACCCCCAAACTACCATCATTGCTGTGCCAACCTCTTCCTTTAGAAACATCCTCTGGCTCTTTGCATCCTCCCTATAGCTGAGGATTAACCTTCCGTTCACTCTATCATTGCACTCCCCAACACTTCCAAGATGCTTAGTGAAAGGACAAAGGCCTACTCAAGCTGATTGACAAGGCATGTGGCACGCTTGCCTTCATAAAGCAGGGACTGAGTACAAGAATTGGGAAGTGATGCTGCAGCTATATAAAATCTTGATTAGGCTGCATTTGGAGTACTGCAAGCAGCTCCAATCACCACACCATCAAAAATCCATTGAAGCTTTGCACAGAATGCAAAAGTTCATCAAAATGTTATCTGGTCCCGAGAGCATTGACTGTGAAGGGAAATTGAATAAACTAAGATTGTTTTCATTGGAAAGACAGAAGCTAAGGGAGACCTAATAGAGATCTACGAAATTATGAAAGACATAACCCGAGTGGATTGTCAGAAGCTTTTTCCTAGGATGGAATTGTCAATTACAAAGGGGCCATAGGTTCAAGGTCAGAGGGGGAAAGTTGAAGGGAGATATGTGAGGGATATTTTTCACAGAGTGGTAGGTGCCTGGAACACGCTGCCAGAGGAGATGGTGAAAGTAAGCACATTGGCAAATCTAAGGGGCATCTAGATGGGTACATGAATAGAGGAGGGCATAGTGGGATATGGACCAAGTAAGGGCAGATGTTTAATTGGGGCTTCATGATTGGTACAGGCTTGGAGGGCTGAAGGGCGTGTTCCCTGTGCTGTACTTTCTTTGCTCATCCTGGTTTGCATTTATGAATGAGAGGGTGAAACATTTTAAGATTCTGAAGGGGTAGACATTTCCACTTGTGTACAAGACTAGGTTCAGGGAATGCAGTGGCCTGCCACTTAAGATGGAGGTGAGGAGAATTTCTTTTCTCTCAGAATCGTACATGGAATTCCTCCCCCCCTACTCGCATCACAGAAAGCGGCGGAGATTGGGTCATTGAATTTATTCAAAGCAGAGTTAGACAAAGTTTTTGATATCTGAAGGGGTCAGAATTGATGAGGCAGAATGGCTTGGACAACGAGGTGGAGTGCAGAACAGTCACAACAGCCATGATCATACTGAATGGTGGGGTAGGGTCCAAGGGATGCTACTCGCCTGTCCCCCTGTTCCTTCAGAGATACTTTGCTTTCACAATGCAATCAACTTGAGTTCTTTTGACTTTTAAAAAAGCGAACTAACAACGTGGGGGAGAACTATTTGTCCGCATTTCTCGGTTTCCTTCCCACCCACACTCCTTGTTCTAGTTAGAATTTTACAATTGTCTGTCCACAAGACAGGTGATGACTCAGAACAGAAATGATAAACTAACACACCCACTGGAGCTTTTTTGTGTTCTATGAGCTTTAGAAAGCGCCGAGGGACAAGCTTTAACTCGTCAAAGTAACGATTTGATTTTCTAAAACGAAGTTTCCAATTGAGGAAATGTAACATTCCCCATCACCACCTGTTGCACGGGGATAAATTCTAAATATTCTAATCATAACCGGCAATCCCGACAGAGGACAAGAAACAGGGAGAGGGTTGCAGACAGTCTTTCCTCATGCTAACTGGCCTTCTTAAATAGGGAAATAAAATACCTTGGTTGAATTATGAAAGTATGCCTCACCTTTCCTCATCTGAACCATCTCCATAACTCCCTATTCTCTTCTCTCTCATGGGCCTGTCTAGCTTCCCATTCTACACATCCATGCTATCCGCGTCAGTCACTTTCTGTGTTAGCGAGTTCCACATTCTCACCACTTGCTGTGTAAACGGGCTTCCTCTGAAGTCCCTATCTGACATTGATGGCTTCTCTAGGATACTGATGGTCTCAGAAGCTTTCTCCCAAGGTGGGAAGGTCAACTACAAAAGGGCAAGGATCAAAATGAGAGGGGGAAAGTTAGGGTGACTTGCGGGGTAGGTTTTTCACACAAGAGTGTAATGGGTGCCGAGAACGCACTGCCTGTGCAGGTGATGGAAGCAGGAATATTAGTGATGTTCAAGGCGCATCTTGATAGACACATGGACAGGAGGCAAACAAAGGGACAGAAATCGCGTGTATGAAATAAGTGGCAGAACTGAATAAGGGCTAGGAAACAGTGCGGGCTCAGTGGCCAAAGGGCCTGTTCCTTTGCAATGCTCTTCCCGGAAGATCCTCTCTGCATCCACTCTGTCAAAACCATTCATTTTAAGGAGGGACCACTATTAGTGCTTCCCTCAGCATTCACAGACTGATTGCTGGTGGATGTTACAGCAGCAGCACATTGAAGATGTCATTGCAGTGACAGTGAAAAGCACTACCTTACAGTGCACAAATTAATTCCTGAGAACTGCCTCTGCAGTAGTCTTCATTAGAGTGTGCAACTTATGTAGACACATTATGGATATAGACACACATACTGACATATTTATATATATCACAGTATTTTTAATCCAGATTCCTGCCTCCTACTGTCTGCTGTGGAACTAATACATCCCCCACCCCACATAAGACTGATCGGCTGTGTGACGAGAACATGTCAACATTTTTACATGTGGAGAAATGGTCTTTCATTCACAAAAGTTACATGCAGCTGAGGGAAGGGGAAAGAGGGAGATCGTGAGAAATAGGGGCAGGATTTCATTGAGTTGGGGGCGTGGGAGCCAAGGGGGGGAGGCGAGTGGGAGCCAAGGTGGGGAGGGAGGCGAGCGGGAGCCAAGGTGGGGAGGGAGGCGAGCGGGAGCCAAGGGAGGGGAGAGGCGAGCGGGAGCCAAGGGGAGGAGGCGAGCAGGAGCGAAGGGGAGGAGGCGAGCAGGAGCGAAGGGAGAATAGAAGTAGGAAGTAGGGCAGACAATGTGGAAATGGGGTTGAGGGTGAACTGAAGTGAGGGATATGGAACCAAAAGGTATAGAAATTGGCCATTCTGCCCATTGAGTCCGCCCCATCATTCAATGAGATCATGACTGATGTGATGTGATAATCCTCAACTCCACTTTCCCACCTTATCCCCATAAACCTAACCCTAACCCTTACTTGATTAAAAATCTGTCTACCTCAGCCTTGAACATACTTAATGATCCAGTCCCTACGGCATCTACAGGAAAGAATTCCATAAATACACTACCTTCTGAGAAAGAAATCCCTCCTCATCTTTGTGTTCAATAGCTGACTCCACGCTCAGAGATTCTGCTTCTCGACCTAGACCCTCACACAAGGAAAAACAACCTCTCAGCATTTACTCTGTCAAACACTCAGAATCCAATATGTCTCAATGAGGTCACCTTACATCCTTCTCAACTCCAATGAGTACAGACCCAATCTGCTCAACTTCTTCTCGTAAGAAAATCCCTCCATATCCAGGATCAATCGAATGAACCTTTTCTGGACTGTCTCTAATGTCGCTATACTTTTGCTTAGATAAGATGCTAAAACTATTCACAGTATTCTCAGTGTGGTCTAACTAGTGCATTGAGTAGTTTTAGCAAGACTTCCCTACTTTTATATTCAATGAAATAAAATACAAAATTTCACTTGTCTTCAATACCTGCTAAACTTGCATGCTAGCTTTCAGTGATTTATGCACGAGGACCATCAGACTTCTCAGTGCTGCAGCTTTCTGCAATCTTTCCCCCCTTAACTGATATTCTTCTTACTAAAGTGCATAGCTTCACATTTTCCTACATTATATTCCAACTGTTAAGTTTGTGCCCATTCTCCTAACCTGTCTATATCACTCTGTCGACTCTTTGCATCATCCTCACCACTTGTCTCCCCACCTATTTTTGTATCATCTGGACACTTGGCAATAGTATATTCACTTTCCTTGTCCAAGTCATTGTAAATAACTGTGATCCCAGCTCTGATCCCTGTGGCACTCCACTAGTTACCGTTGCCATCCTGAAAATGTCCTACTTTTTCCCAACTGTCTGTTTTCTATCAGTTAACCAATCCTCTACTCAGGCTAATATTTTATCCGCAACACCATGGGCTCTTATCAAGCAGTCTTTTGAGGAATACCTGGTTGCAAATCAAAGTATATTATGTCTACTGATTCCCTTTTATCTATCCTGCCTGTTACCAATTCTAGAACACTAATACATTACCAATGACATACGGGGTGTGAACGGCCATGGAATCAGAAAGGTTTGGAGGAATGGGATGATGGGGGGCGCTGGGCAGGGGCGAGGGGAGACGGACAGGGGCGAGGGTGGGTGGGACCGGGGGATGGCAGGGGCGAGATGGGAGGACATGAGGAGAGGGGATGAGTGCAGGGTGAGTGCTGGGTGATGGGACGGTGAAAGTTAGGTGCGCTGTGGAGCTGCCTTGTTGCCAGCGGGTTCCTCGCGATTAACAGTTGCCTACATTGCCTGTATAGAATTGTTATAAACACAATGGCTAGTTGATTAGACAACCCTACCTTGCATTGAAGATCCAACCAGCACACCAACCCCCACTGCCTCCTCACACATTCCCCCCCACCGAAGCACCCTCAGTTACTGCAACAAAAATTTAAATAATCTATGAAAGAAAGGGAGTTACTTTTTTGGCTGTAATCACCCGGCGAATGACTGTGGCCTGGGGCTCGACATCAGCGAGTGCTTGAGAAATCGCATCCATCTGATGGCAGAGAGACGCAAGTTAGGAGCAGAACGGTAATGGGGTTAAACACACGTTAACAGGCAGACCGAGCGGGTACATCGCGAGCGGACTCCCGCAGGGCAGCTGGTCCTCGAGGCGGGCGCTGCCAGCGAAAAGCAGGCATCTTGGAGGGTCTGGGGGTAAGCTTTCAGCAGGGAAGACTCCCTCGATGTGGTTGGGTTCATAATGAGACAGCGCAGCTCCTCCCAGCGCGCACAATAGTTTCTGTCAGGGAGGGTTGGAGGTATTGACAGAGAGGAAATCAAAATTCAAATGCAAATCCAAATTCCAGACATTCACTTCACCAATCCAAGTTTTCTCTTTTAAACCTGAGACTGCTTTTGGAACAGACGGAAACAGGTGGCGGTGGGATTCAAACCAATTCCGCCTAACAATACCTCCCACCCCTAAGGCCATAAGATTCAGGAGCAGAATTAGAGCATTCGATCTTGCCTGATAAGTTTCTCAACGCCATTCTCCTGCATTTCCCCCATAATATTTGATTCCCTTACTAATCAAGAGCCTATCTCTATCTTAAATGCACTCAATAACCCGGCCTCCACATCCTTCTGTGACAATAAATTTGGTTAAAAGTCCACCAACACCTCTACTTTCTCAGAAAACAAAGGAAATTCATCAAGTTCGTTATGACTCTCACCAACTTTTACAGATGAACCATAGAAAGCTCCTTTAGCAAAGCTCAAGACAAGAAACTACAAAAAAATCACGAACGTAGCCCAGTCCATCACGCAAACCAATCTCCCATTTAATGGCTGTGTCCACACTTCCTGCTGCCTTGGAAAAGCGGCCAGCAAAATCAAGGGCCCCACACACCCGAGATATACTCTTTTCCACCTTCTTCCATCAGGAAAAAGATATAAAATCTGAAGTCACATACCAACTAACTCAAGAACAGATTCTTCACTGCTGTCATCAGACTTTTGAATGGATTGACCTCTCACTAAGTTGATCTTTTTCTATACCCTAGCTATGATTACAACATACTCGCCTTTCCTTCTCTATGAACAATATGCTTTATCTGTATAGCGTGCAAGAAACAATACTTTTCATTGTAGACTAATACATGTGACAATAATAAATCAAATCAAATGAAGAAATTCCTCCTCGTCTCAACTATGGTCAATCTTTGTTTATTAGATCCACTTTCCCACTCTGCCCTCCATTGCCAATGCGTCCAAAAAGGCTTCAACATACTCAACGACTGACCTCCACGACCCTCTGGGAGACAAAAGTTCGCTTCATCTCAGTTCTAAAGGGCCTAATCTGCAGGCTGTGCCCGCGAGTCCCCGGCTAGGAGAGGGACATTTTTGCAGCATTTGTCAGGTCAAGGCCCTTACAAATTTTATACGTTTTAAGGAGATCCCCTCTCATTCTCCTGAACTTGAGACGACTCTACTCAAAACATCCCCTCTCAATACAGTCCAGGAATCAGTCTCATTACACCTCTTCTAAGGCAATGTGCGACAGATTTCCTATTCCTTTATTTCTTTATTGGGCATCACTGGCTGGGCCTAATGGTCCTCAATTATTGTTGAACTGAGTGATTCACTGAGTGACTCCAGAGTCAATCACATTGCTGTGAGTCTAGAAGTCACATGTAGGCCAGATTGGGTTAGGATGGCAGGTTTCCTTCCCCAAAGGATATTAGTGAATCAGATGGGTTTTGCCAACAATTGATAACGGTTATCATTAGTCTTCTAATTCTAGATTTTGACTGCATTCAAATTTAACAATATGCCACAGAAGGATTTGAACCTGGAGCATTAACTTCTGTATTACCAGCCCAGTAACAATACCACTAAGCCACCATCTCCCATTAAAACTGCTTTGGTGAGTGCTGCTTCTTCCTAACACTCTGTTGATGAATAGTGGAAAGTCTGGGGACTGACATTCACAGAGGAGGTGAGGAGGAAATTTGGGGACTAGAGTGGGTGAACCCTGATTTTTTTTGGGACAGTCCAACCTCTGGAAGAGACGTCTGTGGATGTGATGGGGGAATAGAGAGGACTCTGAGGTGCTATAAGCCAGGGGTGCAGGATATTGGAAATTTAAGGGGCAGACTTAAATTTAAGTAATCACTGGACAGGTAATCCAGAAGCCTGGACTATTTTTCATAGATTGCCACAGTCTGGTAAAAGACGAGGATAGAAAGGAGCTTTGCGGAGGCAATGCAGATTTGAGGGGTCATCCTGTCCATCAGGGGGCAGCGAGTTTCACTTGATCTGCCTTATGGGGAGAGGGAGGTTGGGAGATCAACACAGCAGGTATCTGGGAAGTCTGTGACAGATACATAAACAGTATAAAAACAGTTAGACATTAAACAAGCAGCAGCCATTTCAGCGCAATGCTCCTGCTTTCGGTGGTAACAGCAACTGGACCCACTGGCTTTATCATGGCTCTTCCTCAGTGGCTACACACAAACCTGCTTAGGGTGGCACTGCAATACCAGGGTTCAGAAAGCCCTGGTTTAAATCCCGCCGTGTGCATATGTGCGTCTGAGTGACTGTGTCTGTGTGTGCGCACATACGTGAACGAGTGTATAAGTGCCAGTGCAAGATTCCCTCTCTGAGCCTCAGATGAATGGAGAAATAGGGCGTGATGCTGTTGAGGTGGAGCCCAGGGCTCCCTTCTGCTACTGACCTCAGGGTCATTTGTTCACTTTACCTGCGCACTGATTGCCTGGCACATCTGCCTACCTAACACCACTGTCGGGGGGTGCTGGCTTTATGGTATTTTCACCATACTAGCAATCCAGACATCAATGATCTGGGAACCTGGGTTCGAATCTCACCAGGGCAGACGGTAGAGCGTGAATTCGATAAAAATCTGGAACGCGAGGAGTAACAACTGTGAAATCACTGTCCGTCATCGTGAAAAAAAATCTGCGTCAGTGAAGACAAGAGAATTCCGACGAAGGATCATCCAGACACAAAACATTTGCTCTATTCTCTCTCCATAGATGCTGTCAGACCTGCTGAGATTTTCCAGCATTTCTGTTGTTGTGGTCAACTCCTAAACTGCCCTCTGAAATGTCACCTTGTTCAGAGGGCATTCAGGGCTGGGCAATAAATACTGATCCAGCCAGCAACGCCCAATCTAATGAATGCTAAAAACTAGTGCCTGGGCTTCCAAAGCAATTATTTGGCTGGAACATCTTGTGGATGTGGAGGTGACATCCAAATGTAATTTCCTCCTTTTTTTAGGCAATGGATTGCCAAAAAACATCAACAGCATTTTCTGAATCAGGCCAAATTAATGTCTTGTACAAATCTAAATCGCCCTTTGTTTTCACACTCAACACCCAACTAACATCTGCCAACTTCGAGACTTATAAACTGTCATCTTTAAAGATTCTCCCATCAACACCCCTGCGTTTCTCCCACCCTCCACACCACTGACAAATCTGATCATTCACATAGCACACCTCCGATCTTTCTTCTACACTGAACTATATCTGCCCCTTAGCTACCCACTTCCAATACCTTGTCCACGCAGGATATGCCATGCCTCGAGTTCATTTTCAAAGCCCTGCCTACTTCTCAGTCATCGATATGAATGAAAATCGGCAGTTTGGCAGGCACAGCGTTCGGGAATGCCAACGAGTACCACATTTCACCTGCCCAACTACTGCTGCCCTTTGCCTTCTAGCCTCTCTCTTTCTCTCACAACTCCCGTTTCCGTTAGATGCCATCTGCCTCCCTACCTGTCAGCTTCTGGATGGCACCATGTCCAACACCATTTGGAACCCCATTCAGAGAACACACCTCTTTATCTATATGCACAGTCATTTCCTCAAAGGTTTCAACTAAATTAAGCCAGTAGTGTGACAACTGCACTGTCCCCCCTCACCCCCACCCCAGGAATTTTCCTTGTGTGATTGTGCATTTTCCAGTTTGACCCCTGCTCTTCCCAGCGATAACAGAATTCAATTCCACGCTATGAACGCCAGGATCTGCATTCGTTCTTTGGGCACAATTATTTCAGCAACAACATGAGGCAGTTCAAGCATTTGAGTTGCAAAGCAACTCGACTCCTAGGTAGTTTCAGTTCCCCTTTGAATGAGTTTGTCGTCGATTCGAGCTGTTTTGTCATTCAATATGACATTTGGCTGAGCCACTATGACTCCTGCTCTGGCCAACGCCACAAGAAACTGAAGGGTTGCGAATGTAGCCCAATCCGTCACGCAAACCAGCCTTCCATCCATTGACACTGGCTACACTCCCCCTTACCTCGGCAAAGCAGCCAGCATAGCTAAGGACACCACGCACCCCAGACTTACTCTTTTTCTCCTTCTTCCGGAAAAAGTTACAGAAGTCTGAGGTCTCATACCAACTGCCTCAAGAACAGCTTCTTCCCTGCTGCTGTCAGACTTTTGAATGGACCTACTTTGCATTAAGTTGAACTTTTCCTCACCCTAGTTCTGACTGTAACCCTGCATTCTGCACTCTCATTTCCTTCTCTACAAACGGTATGCTTTGTTTGTATAATGCGTAAGAAACAAACTTTTCACTGTATATTAACACGTGACAATAATAAATCAAATCAAATATCAATGCCATGCTCATGTGTCTCCCCGGATTCCTTTAGAGTTCAAAAATGGACGTATTTCCTTCTTAAATATATTCAGTGACAAGGCCTCCACGGCATTTTGTGGTAGGGAATTCCACAGGTTCATTACTCTTTGAGTGAAGAAATTTCTCCTTATCTCATTCCTAAATGGCCTACCCCATATCCTGAGACTGTGGCCCCTTGTTTTAGGCACCCATCCAGAGAGATTAAATACCCCTGCATTCAGTGTGTTCAGCCTGTCAGAATTTTATATGTTTCAATTAGACCTCCTCTCATTTGTCTAAACTGCAGTGATTCCAGACGAGAACCAACGCATCCATTATTTCTTTGGCCACCTCCTTTAATACTGGGATGCAGATTATCAGGCCCTAAGGATTTAATAGTTTTATTAATTTCTCCAGCAATTTTTTTCCACTATTAAAAAGTTCCTTCAATTCCTCCCTCTCACTAGACCCTTGATTCTTTACCATTTCTAGAAAGTTATTTGTATCTTCTCCTGTGAAGATGAACTAAGATAGCTGTTTAATTGTTCTGCCATTTCTTTGTTCTTTATTATAAATTCTCCTGCTTTGGACTACAAGAAACCTCCATTTGTCTTCACTAATCGTTTTTACAGACCTGTAGAAATTTTTGCAGTCTGCATCAAACACACAGGCTGGCATGGTGACACAGCGGTTAGTACTGCTATTTCACAGTGCCAGGGATCTAGGTTCAATTCCCAGCTTGGGTCACTGTCTGAATGTTTTCCTCCGGGTGCTCGGGTTTCCTCCCACGGTCTGAAAGACGTACCAGTTAGGTGCATTGGCTCAGTGTACTACAACAGACAATGGTGTGTGGCGACTCGGGAATCTTCACAGTAACTTCACTGCAATACAAATGTAAACCTACTTGTGACACTGATTAACTTTAGCTACTAGTTAACTGACAGGAGCTGGTGCAGTTCACACCGTCCTTAAATCAGCTCCAAGCCTTTGCAGATCTTTCACATCTTGGTATGGTTCCTACTCTGTCCAAGACTGCAAGAAACTACAAGAATGTAGCAAGGTCCATCACGCAAATCAGCCTCCCATCCATTAACTCTGTCTACACTTCCCGCTGCCTCAGAAAAGCAGCTAGCGTAATCAAGGATTCTCCACACTATGGGCATTTTCTCTTCCATATTCTTCCATTGAGAAAAAAGGTACAAGTGTCAGAGATCATGTGCCAGGTGACTTAAAAAACAGCTTCTTCTCTGCTGTCATCAGACTTTTGAATGGACCTAGCTTATATTAAGTTATAACACTACAATCTGCACCCTCTTCTTTCCTCTCCCTCTATGTAATTTATGAACGATATACGCTTTGCCTATATAGCGCAAGAAACAATACTTTTCATTGTATCCCAATACACGTGACAATAATAAAGCAAATCAATGACAAGCCTTCACTTTTGATGGTCCATTGTAACCAGAAACAGGCTGCTCTCTTGCCAGACCAAGGGGAGAAGATGGCATTGTGGTAATGACATTGGACGAACAAATCATAAACCCAAGCTAATGCTGCAGGATCATGAATTCAAATCTCACCACAGTGACTGGTGGAATTACGTTCAAAGGAATAAAGTCAGGAACCAGAAGCTCATCTCTTCAATGGTGACCATGACAGCTATCTTCAATTATTGTTAAAAAAAAAAATTCTGATTCACTGATGTTCTTTAGAGAAGGAAATCTGCCATCCTTACCCAGTCTGGCCTACATATGACTCCAGGCACATGTGGTTGGCTTTCCAAATCCATGACTTCTACCACCTGGAAAGGCAAGAGCAGCAGATACCTGGGAACACCATCACCTGGAGGTTCCCCTCCCAGTCACTCACCATCCTGACTATAAAAGATACTGGCCGTCCCTCACTGCCACTGGGTCAAAATCCTGAAATACACTCCCTAACACTGGGTGTGTACTTGCAGCATAGGGACTGCAGCAACTCAAGATGATGGCTTGCTGCCACTTTCTCAAGGGGCAATTAAGGGTGGGCAATAAACGCTGACATCTGCAGAGTTAAAGAATAGAAATAATTGATAAAACTACAGTGATTACTTGGGGAAATGCGTGGTGCCCACAATCAAATGCTGCTCTTCGACCTCACAGGCCTAGATTCTTATCCTCTGCTGAGGTTTCAGCACGTGGTCAACTTCAATCCAGTTCTTTGAGGGAAATCTTATCTCGCCAAGGTCACAAGCAGCCTATTCCAACCTGGACACATCTCTGCTGCTCCATCAAACTATCACAGTGCCTACTTAATGGCACTGTGGGTGCAGTGACACCAGGTGGTTTGTGCCGGATCAAGAGGGTAGTACCCCACCACCGTATGAGGGGCAGCTGAGAGAGAGACAGACAGACAGACCGACAATAAGTGCGGGCCTTGTCATACGTGGGGAATGATTGGGTAACATTTAAAGGGAGTTTGGATCTAAGGGCCTTATGTTAGACTGAATCCAGCTGAGATCAGAGCCTGGGAAGTTCCACACCAACCTTCACAGTTCTTCCAAGTTTTGTATCACCTGCAAATTTTGAAATTTTACCTTGCACACTGAGATTGTGGATCCTGACACCAATCCCTGGTGAATACCAGCATAAACCTCTCTCCAGTCAAGAAAAATAACTGTTCAGCTTCAGTCTCCATTTTCTAGTCACTCAAATCAACTTTGTATCCATGCAGCTGATGTGCCTTTCATTCTGTAATCTCCTAACTTTGTTCAGGGCACGGTGGCATAGTCATTAGCACCACTGCCTCACAGCGCCAGGGACCTGGGTTCAATTCCTGGCTTGGGTGACCATCTGTTTGGAGTCTGCATGCTCGTAGAATCCTGCGGTGCAGAAGGAGGCCATTCAGTCAATTGAGTTTGCACTGACCACAATCCAACCAAGGCCCTATCTCCATAACCCCGTGCATTTGCCTGAGCTAGCCCCCCCAGATCCCACAACACCGAGAGGCAATTTAGTATGGCCACTCCATCTAACCCATACGTCCTTGGGATGTGGGAGGAAACTAGAGCACCCGAAGGAAACCCATATAAACGCAGAAGGAACATGTAGTCTTTACAGGCTGTGACCGAAGCCAGGAATCGAACCTGAGTCCTTGGCGCTGAGGCAACAACGCTAACTCCTGTGCCAATGTTCTCCCCGTGTCTGCAGAAGTTTCAACCGGGTGCTCCGGTTTCCTTCCACTGTCCAAAAGAAGCGCAGGTTAGGTGGATTGGCCATGCTAAATTGCAGTGTAGTGTTCCAAAATGTGTTGGCTTGGGATTAGCCATAGTAAACACGTAGGATTACAGGGATAGGGCTGAGTGTGGTCCTGGGAAAGATGCTCTGTCGGAGAGTCGATGCAGGCTCCATGACAAAATGGTCTTCTGCACTGTAGGGATTCAATGATTCACAAGTTTGCTGTGTGGCACATCATCAAATGCCTTTTGGAAGTCCAGGTAGACCA
This sequence comes from Sphyrna mokarran, assembly GCA_024679065.1. NCBI lineage: Eukaryota > Metazoa > Chordata > Chondrichthyes > Carcharhiniformes > Carcharhinidae > Sphyrna > Sphyrna mokarran. The sequence continues at coordinate 94,319,638 of JAGIQG010000009.1, forward strand.
CCATCAGAGTTATCCTCATCGAACCTCTCTGTCACTCATTAAAAAAAACTCCAGCAAGTTAGTTAAATATGACTTGCTCTTAATGAATCCATGCAAACTTTAGTTAATTCACCCCCATTTGCCCAAGTACCTATTTATCTTGTGTCAAGTGATTATTTCTACAGGTTTCCCCCTCTCCCAGGCTAACTGACTAACCTGTGCTTGCTGGGCCTGTCTTTACACCTTGTTCTTCAATAACGGTGTGGGATTTGCGACCAGCCTGGCACCACTTTGAAGAGGAGCAGAGATGTTACTCTCGGACTCGTGGCCGATATTTAATTAACCCTCAATTAGCAGCACAAATGCAGATTATCTGGGATCTTGCTGTGTGAAAATTGCCTGACGCATTTCCAACAACAGTAATGATACTTCATAAAAAAGGACCTTATTGGCATCAAAGTGATAGTCATAGAAGATACGATGGAAACACATTCATTCATTGAAGTCCTATGGAAGCTGGGAGGGTCCCCTCTTACAATAACAATTCCCAAAAACACACTGTTAGGATGCATAAAACGCCTAGAATTGAAAATGAATCTTGGGAATGCACACTGCTTAGCGCTGCTGTCTCACAGTTCCAAGAACCGGGTTCAATTAGGCCTCGAGTCACTGTCTGTGTGGAGTTTGCACGTTCTCCCTGTGCCTGCGCGGGCTTCTTCCAGCTGCTCTGGTTTCCACCCACATTCCAAAGATGTGTGGATTAGGTTGATTGGCCAAGCTAAATTACCCTTAGTGTCCCAAGAGGCGTAGGTTAGATGGATTAGCCATGGGAAACATGTGGGCTTACCAGGGTAGGGTAGAGGAGAGGACCTGGGTAAGTTACTCTAAAAGAGAATCGGTGCAGCCTCGATGGGCCAAATGGCCTCTTCTGCACCGTAGGGAGTCTATGATTAAATGATTGGCGACCATGACAAACTATCGCCAATCTGATGAGCACTAATGTTCCTCAGGAAAGGAAATTTGCCATCTATTACCCAAAATGCTGGAGAATCCCAGCAGGTCTGGAACATATTCTCCTGCTGGATGCGAAGTGTTAGCTCTGCTTTCCCATTTCCACAGATGCTGCTTGCCCTGTGGAGTGTTTCCAGCATTGTCTATTTTGCTTGCACGTTTCCAGCAACTGCATGTTTTGTTTTCAATGCTGTCCTTATCTGCTCTGCCCTATTCCAGACCCTTCTCTGTCATGCGGCTGACTCTTTACTGCCTCCCCTTGCAATGGCCCAACTCAGTTCAAAGGCAATTAGGGCTAGGCATAAATGCTGGCCTTCCCAGCAATACCCATTTGAAAGAATAGAAATTTAGCAATCGGGAAAGGGTTGACAACCAGAGATAATCACCTTCAGCAACATTAGTGTGTCTCAGGTGGAACACAATTGTTGAGGGCTTTTTGTATGGGCGACACTGTGGCCTCACAGCACCAGGGATCCAGGTTTGATTCCAGCTTGGGTTACTGTGTGGAGATTGCCCATTCTCCCCGTGTTCCCACGGGTTTCCTCCGGGTGCTCTGGTTTCCACAGTGCGAAAAATGCGCTGGTTGGGTAGTTTGGTCATGGTAAATTGTCTCTCAGTGTCAGGGGGACTAGCTAGAGTACATACATGAGGTTATAAGGATAGGGCCTGGGTGGGATTGTGGTCAGTACAGGCTCGATGGGCAGAACAGCCTCATTCAGCACTGTAGGGATTCTCTGGTTCTTCTGTAATTTGCCTGAGAGAGCAGTGACTGGATCCCACATCCAGATTCTGCACCAGGTTACCACAAGATTGGCGAACAGGTTTGAAAGAGAGCCATCGCCCTGCTTAATGCTGCTTGGCAAAGGGTTGAGAAGGCACAAGGTGCCAGGGGATATTACAAGCCTCTAGCTGAGCTGGCAGAGCTGAGAGAGAAACCCAATGCATACTTGTCTTCACACATATGAACAGGTATGCCCAGACTGAACCCAGTCCTTTACCACCCCTGCAGCTGGTACAGATCTGTGTCCTCCATTTGGCACTCCCCAGTATAAATTGAGAAGTTATCTGAATCATACTTGTGGCCTGATTCTCCATCGCCTCAGTGGAATAACAGTGGGGTTAAGTGGGTCAAGTGAGAGACTGATCAATTCAGGGCAAAAGTGAGTGGGGTCACTACCCAAGGGGTTACACTGAGGATACAGTCAGCAACCAGTCCGGGGAGGGGGGGGGGGTCACACTGAGGGTACAGTTAGCATCTAACCCAGGAGGTTACACTGAGGGTACAATTAGAACCCAGCCGAGAGGAGATACTATGGGCACAGTTAGTACCCAGTCTTGGTCTCCACCTCTATCTCAGCTCTACTCCTCTCCACAGCACATCAATCTTACCGAGGCCACTTCACTACCCGCCCCATCCGACTGCAATTCCGGTTTCTGCTCCACCGCCACCTCGGCTTCCAGAATCTTCTCCACTGGCATCTCCTCATTGGCACCGCTGGTGGACTCCACCTCTTCGCCTCTCTCTCGGCTCCTTTGTCTCTCCTCTTGAACGGCTGGGGAAAGGAATACAGCTATCGAGTCGGACAGGAACACACGCAGTGAATGAATTAGGCCAACGCGTACGTACTGCGGACAGGGAGACAGAGCCGGGGACTCCGGGGCAGAGCCGGGGAGACGGAGGGACAGCAGAGTACACAAGACGAAGCGGAGCGCGAGGTAGAGGCTGGAGGAGGTTTGGAGCCGGGAGCGAGAGGTGAGCGGAGACGGGGAGGAAGAGCGGGAGGACAGGAGGAGTAGGGAGAGCATGAAGTAGGGAGCAGGAAAGTGGGGGAGGAGAGAGTGAATATCTGACTATTGGGCTGAGAGGAGGAGGGGACCAGTTTATTAAGCTCAACACAGATAAATATCATGTCAGCACTCGCCAAATCACACAGCCTCCTCTTACCTCTGAACTAAGGCCCAAAACAGAGTGTTAGCATCCACCGAACCCTCCTCCCATCACTGGGGATTTTATATCTTTCAAAAACCAAAGCAGTGTGTAGTGCTCTGTCCCACCTACAAGGAGCCAGTCTGAACTTGGTCAGAAGATCCCACTTGAGGGACTTGAGTTTATATAATTCAGTACAGTTTGGAAGAAAGGTTGTCAACTATCGGAGGGAGACTCTGTCGTTCTGTCAGGACTGCAGTCCTGTCTTTGGTAGGGGGAAAGTGGGACCGGTGCAGTACCCTAAGTTTGGAAACAAAGTGGTGGGGAGGGGGGGGAGTATTGGAAAAGTGGCGCGGGTAACCCAATCCAAACATCTGAACCCCAGCGGTACCTCCAAACAGGCCACAAGGCAACTGTGATGGCCCCCCCTGCCCCTTACGGTGAAGAGTGGGGCAAATGCACAGCTGAAAGATCGAGGCCTTGAGGAAATGGTCAGGTTGGGCGTTGTTCATAGAGGTGGGAGGGTTGGTGTCGGACTGGATCGGGGGGAAAAACGGAACAAGGAGCGTAATAATGATACATTCCCTTCACCATCCCACACCCCCTTCATCCTAATGCCAACCCGAGGAACCCCCAATTCCCTCAGTCTCCTCGCACTGTCTCTCTTCCCTTCCCCCCACCTCAGGATGTCCAGCCTACCTTCTCGCTTCATGCCCGAGGCCAAACACTTCTGGTAACGGCAGTACTGGCAGCGGTTACGCTGCCGCTTGTCGATCATACAGTCCTTGCAGTCTCGGCAGGTGTAGGTGAGGTCCTTACGTACTGTCCGCTTGAAGAAGCCCTTGCAGCCCTCACAGCTGTACACTCCGTAGTGCTTTCCTATACACAGCAGATAGATCAGAAATCAGCTTCTGGGCCGCTCTGCGTGTAAGCGCATCCTCTTCTCCCATCCCCTCCCAAATCCCTTAATTCCTGAAGCGCGCTCCTCAGAATCGAATGATGGCAAATCTATTGTGGACGAAACTGGACATTAAACTTGAGCTCGTGTTTCGCAAATCTTTTGGAAAAGAGACAATCTTCTTTTAAGAATTGCCTGAAAGCCAGCAGACAAAAATCCTTAGAATGTCCCCAGATCGCGCAGAACCACGATTGCAGCTCAGGATCGAGAGATTAGCACAATTCCAGGTTAATGTCTGTGCCTGGGTTGGCACAGTGGTTAGCGTTGCCGCTTCACAGCACCAGGGACTCGGGTTCGATTTCCAGCTTGGGTCACTATCTAAGCAGAATCTGCAAGTTTCCCGTGTCTGGGTGTTCTGGTTTCCTCCCACAGTCTGAAAGACATGCTGGTTAGGTGCACTGGCCATGCTAAATTCTCCCTCAGCGTACCTGAACAGGCGCCAGGGTGTGGCGACTGGAAGGCTTTGATAGTAACTTCATCGCATTGTTAATGTAAGCCTATTAATGACACCAATAAACTAAACAACTATTCCAGGCATGGCCTCTCAACCCTGTCAGATACATAAGAGAAAAAATGCAACATTCCCAGCCACGTTAAGTGACTTTGACTTCGACATCATGTCCCTGTTAAAACATGTCAGTCTCTACTCTGTTTGGCTGCCATCTCCTCAGGGAAGGAAGGAGGGATTGGGAGAGGGGAAGAAAATGCAGATAAGCGAACGATGGCTCACTTGATGGGCGATGCAAAGACCTTAGTGTGGTGGAGAATGGTGGGACTTCGCGGCATTGTTTTTAATCAATCTGAATCCCCTTACCTGAAGACCTGTCTCCACAAATAGCACAGATGCGTCTCAGGGATGATGTAGTGGAGCCGCCAGGGTAGGTGAGGGCTTGGCTCATCCCCAGCGTGGAGTGAACATCATCGGAGCTGCTGACGGCATGCAGGCCCGACATGCTCACCGTGGAGTTGATCTGAGAACACAAGACGTCAACGCCAATATTACTCTCCTATAAGACACAGGAGCAGAATTAGGTTACTCGGCCCATCAAGTCTGCTCCTCTATTCAATCATGTCTGATATTTTCCTCATCCCCGTTCTCCTGTCTTTTCCCCATATTCCCTGATCCCCGTATTAATCAGGGACCTATCTATCTCTGTCTGAAAGACACTCAATGACCTGACCTTCACAGCCTTCTGCGGCAAAGAGTTCCACAGAACTCTCTGAGTGAACAAATTCCTCTTCATCTCTGTTTTAAAGGATCATCCTTTTAGCCTGAGATTGTGCCCTCTGGTTCTAGTTCTTCCAACTAGTGGAAACACCCTCTCCACGTCCACTCTATCTAGGCCTCGCAGTATCCTGTAGTTTCAATAAGACCCCGCTTCATCCTTCTAAGTTGAACAAATATAGACTCAGAGTCCTTAACCATTCCTCATACGACAAGCTCTTCATTCATTCCTGTGAACCTCCTATGGACCCTTTTCAAGGCCAACAAATCCTTCCTGAGGTACGGGGCCCAAAACTGCTCACAATTCCAAATGGGGTCTGACCAGAGCCTTACACAGCCTCAGAACTACATCCCTGCTCTTATATTCCAGCCCTCTCGACATGAATCTGCGTCTTCCACCTGCAGAGAGCGGTGCAAAACTCTGTGGGAATCTGCGCATCCGACGATTTTTAAAGTGGAGGCGACGGATTGGCCAAAGATCAGCCCCAGGCAGGATTCTGGTATACCTTCCAAAGAAGTGGTGAAGAGAAGCCCCCATGACAAGTGGGCTTTGAGCCACCAACCTGCCTGGTGAGCTTGCAGATGTTACACAGACAGGACAGGGGGATCCCTGAAGGATTGGTTCCCCCAAGCAGAATGTGGAATCCCTGCTTCACACCGGGTCTCTGCCCGCTTGTCTGCCAGTCTGCTTTGCCCCGGGCTACCAGCAGGTTACCTCTCTTGCTGCTTACCATCCACTACTTGTTCCTGAAATGATGGATCTGCTCACCAACCTTGGCTCGGTTGGTAGCCCTCTCGCTTTGCATTTAAAACACTACGAGTCCCATGTTAATGTGAACCTGCATCATTCAGGTTCAGGATAAATCTGTCACTGAAACCACTAAGTATCTGGAGCACATAGAAATGGGGATTCTTTCTGGCCTCAGACCATCAATCCAGGTCTCCGGATAACTACCCTCACATGACTCTCTTTTCTGAAGTACCTCCTACATTGTAATCATAGAATATCTACGACTCATCGAGTCCCACACCAGCCCTATCCCAGTAATCCCACGTATTTGCCCTGCTAATCCCTCTAACCTACCCACCCCAGAACACTAAGGGGCCATTTATCGTGGTCAATCAACCTAACCTGAACATCTTTGGAATATGAGGGGAAACCAGGGCATCTGAGGAAACTTATGCAGGCACAGAGAGAGAAAATCTGCAAACTCCACACAGACAGTGACTTGAGCTGGGAATCAAACCCAGGACCCTGGAGCTGTGACGCAGCAGTGCTAACCACTGTGCAGCCCCCACATCTGGAGAGGGAGCAGAGCAGATTTGCCAACAACGCGGGAGAAGAGTGATTAGCCTGGCTCACATTTCTCTCGAAAGGGAAAGTGAGGGGATAACTCAAACAATGCAAGGTTTTGACAGCGTTTGGCTTCAAGAGGATGTTCTGTGAATCAAAAGGACCTTGGCGTGTTTGTCCACAGATCTCTGAAGGCAGAAGGGCATGTAAGAAAGGTGGTGAAAGAATGGGACACTTGCCTTTTTCAATCAAGGCATAGATTACAGAAGCATGGAGTCATGTTGGAGCTTTGATGAGGACAGCTGGAATGCTGTGTGCAGATTTGGTCGCCACATTGTCGGAAGGAAGCAATTGCACTGGACGGAGTGCAGAGGAGATTCACCAGGATGTTGCACGGGTGGAATATTTAATTTATAGAGAGAGGTTGGATAGGTTTACGTTGGAGCAAAGACGACTGAGGGGCAACATGATTGAGGCGTTCAAGATTGTGAGGGATATGGACAGAGTGAATAAGGAGCAGCTGTTCTCCTTCATTGAAGAGTCAGTCATGAGGGGACTAAGGTTCAAAGTGAGGGGCAGGATGTTGGGGGGGGGGGGGGGGGGGATGTGAGGAAAAACTTTTTTTTAGCCGGGAACGTTGACGGTCTGGGATGTGCTGCCTCAGAGGGTGATAAGAGGTGGGTCGCCTCACATCCTTTAAAAAGCACCTGGATGAGCACTTGGCATGTCATAATATTCAGGGCTATGGGACAAGTGCTGGCAAATGAGATTAGTTGGGAGTTCAGGTGCTTCACATATGTTGGTGCAGACTCAATGAACTGAAGGGCCTGATCCGTGCTCATGATTCTATGAAGGAGTTAACTGGGTGTCTTGCAATGCGAAAGGGACATTTCCTACAGTGTAACAGTTCTTAGAAAGAAAACCCTCCACAGGCCACAGGTGAGGCAGCGGAAGGTGCTGTCCGACTGCAAACTGTTCTCATTTCGTGGTGGAAAGATCACAACTGGAAGCCATCGGTACACAATAGTCACCAAGAAATCCACCACGCAATTCAGAGAAACCATCTTCACCCAGACAGCGGTGAGAGGGACAAACCCACGACCAGAGGAAATCGAAGAGAAGATCCTAGGTGGATTTAAGGGGAAGCTGGTTAATTTATGTGGGTTAGGATTGGCCATGTTAAATTGTCCTTAATGTCAGGGGGATTAGCAGGGTAAATATGTGGGGTTATGAGGATAGACGGGTGGGATTGTCGTCAGTACAGGCTCGATGGGCTGAATGGCCTCCTTTGCACTGTAGGGATTCTGATTCAGTGGGGGAGAGGGAATATCAAGCTATGCAATTGTTCGGCAATTTGGTGAGGGGGAGCGGGCTGAGTGTTGCATAAATGCCAAGATGGATAGGCTGGGCCGAATGACATGCTTCTGCGCCATGTAATGCTAGTCAAGAAGCCTTTGAGCACAAAATACTCCCTAATCCTGGCACAACAGCACAGTGGTTAGCACTGCTGCCTCACAGCGCCAGGGACACGGGTTCAATTCCAATTGTGTGACTTTGTGGAGTGTACGATTCTGCACTGTACGATTCTATCCAGCAAAGCAGATTACAATCCTATCGCTGAAATAAAAAAAGGGGCATGCTGTCAAAGCTTTTCATCTTACACTCATCAGGACATTTCGCAAGAATACCCAAATGTAAAAGGGACAATTTATAGCGCACGAGTAGCGAGTGCTGCTCAGTTGGCAAGTGGACTCTGATTGGTAGAGAAGTTGCCACGGAGAATACACCACAGGAGCATTAACTGCTGATACTTAAGCTCTGTACCACCAAACGACTATTTGAACAGAACCAGAGTTGGTGAAATCCCTCTTAAAACAGCTATAAAACCTGCAAACATAAATGGCTGGCAATCACGGGGTGTAGGTGGAGCAAATGCCTTCTTACCTGTGGACTATTGACTGGCCCGTAGCTCAGGGAAGGGGTGGAAGGGAGAGCGGGCGAGCCCAGGGAAGAGCTGATGACGGAGAAGTGCGAGCCGATACTGCTGACAGGTGAGTTCACGGAAGACGAGACTGCTGAGCTGATAGTGGACGAGTGCAGGGGAGGAGAGCTGCTCATAGTCCGCCGCTGTTGTGGAGAATTCACAGAAGAGCTGTCAGGGCTCCCACAGTCTGCAGGACAAGAACACAGCAGCAACCCTTATAACAGGAACAGCAACACAAGGACGCCTCGCTATTCCATCAGCACACTATTGGAGTCCAAAGAACAGGCCTGTCAACACAGAGGACTCTTATGTACATACATGCACCCTATATATCATAGCCTTTTATGCATATACATAGTACATCACTGTATTCATAATGGTCTTTTACACACACACAGAATATCACACTGTCTTTTACACACACACACACTGTCTTTCATATACGCACAGTATATCACCTGTACTTTACATAAATGCACACAGTATATCACACTCTTTTACACACACACACACAAACACAGCATATCACACTGTCTTTTACACGCATGCACACGATATCACACTGTTTTTGCACAGTATATCTCACTGTATTTTACACACACACAATAAATTATACTGTCTCTAACACATACAACATACACGTACAACACACACAAACACTGTCTTTTACATTCACACATTATACCATACTGCTTTTTATACACACACAGTATACAACACTATCTTTTGCACACTGTATTTTACACACACACACATACACTGTATCACACTGTCCTTTTTACACACAGCATACCACACTGTCCTTTACACACATGCACAGTATATCACGTCTTCTTCTATACACTATGTTATATATACACACACAGTATATCACATTTTCTCTTACACATACAACATGTAACACTGTCCTTTACACAAAGGCTCTCACGCACGCAGAGTTTGCCGCACTGTCGCTCTCACGCACGCAGAGTTTACCGCACTGTCGCTCTCACGCACACAGAGTTTACCGCACTGTCGCTCTTACGCACGCAGAGTTTACCACACTGTCGCTCAGTGCGGTTTGCCTGACGAAGGCACAACATAGTGTCGAAAGCTCGTGGATTTACTATCAAATAAATTGGTTGGATTTTAAATTGGTGTTGCAAAACTTTACTGATTTTACACACACACACAGAGTATATCACACTTGTCTTTTACACACACAGTATATCACACTGTCTTTTACACACACAGTATATCACACTGTCTTTTACACACAGTATATCACACTGTCTTTTACACACAGTATATCACACTGTCTTTTACACACACACACAGTGTATATCACACTCTGTCTTTTACACACACACAGCGTATATCTCACTGTCTTTTACACACACACACAGACTATATCACACTGTCTTTTACGCACACACACAGACAGTATATCACACTGTCTTTTACACACACACATACACTGAGTATATCACACTCTGTCTTTTACACACACACACACATGCATAGTATATCACACTGTCTTTTACACACACATGCACAGAGTATATCATACTCTGTCTTTTACACACACATATACACGGAGTGTATCACACTCTGTCTTTTACACACACACAGAGTATATCACACTCTTGCATTTACACACACACACACAGACACACACAGAGTATATCACACTCTTGTCTTTTATACTCTGTGTGTGTGTGTGTATCATACTCTGTCTTTTACACACACACAGTATATCACACTCTCTTTTACACACACACACAGTATATCACACTCTCTTTTACACACACACACAGTATATCACACTGTCTTTTACACACACACACACAGTATATCAAACTGTCTTTTACACACACACACACAGTATATCACACTGTCTTTTACACACACACAGAGCATATCACACTCTTGCATTTACACACACACACAGAGTATATCACACTGTGTTTTACACACACACAGAGTATATCACACTCTCTTTTACACACACACACAGTATATCACACTGTCTTTTACACACACACACAGAGTATATCACACTCTCTTTTAAACACACACACACAGTATATCACACTCTCTTTTACACACACACACACAGTATATCACACTGTCTTTTACACACACACACAGTACATCACACTGTCTTTTACACACACACACAGAGTATATCACACTGTCTTTTACACACACACACACACAGAGTATATCACACTGTCTTTTACAGACACACACAGTATATCACACTCTCTTTTATACACACACACACAGTATATCACACTCTCTTTTACACACACACACAGTATATCACACTCTCTTTTTACACACACACACAGTATATCACACTCTCTTACACACACACACAGTATATCACACTCTCTTTTACACACACACACAGTATATCACACTCTCTTTTACACACACACACAGTATATCACACTCTCTTTTAAACACACACACACACAGTATATCACACTGTCTTTTACACACACACACAGAGTATATCACACTGTCTTTTACAGACACACACACACACACAGAGTATATCACACTGTCTTTTACACACACACACACACAGAGTATATCACACTCTGTCTTTTACACACACACACACAGAGTATATCACACTGTCTTTTACACACACACAGAGTATATCACACTGTCTTTTACACACACACAGAGTATATCACACTGTCTTTTACACACACACACAGTGTATATCACACTCTGTCTTTTACACACACACAGAGTATATCACACTCTTGCATTTACACACACACACAGACACACACAGAGTATATCACACTCTTGTCTTTTATACTCTGTGTGTGTGTGTGTATCATACTCTGTCTTTTACACACACACAGTATATCACACTCTCTTTTACACACACACACAGTATATCACACTCTCTTTTACACACACACACAGTATATCACACTCTCTTTTATACACACACACACAGTATATCACACTCTCTTTTACACACACACACAGTATATCACACTCTCTTTTATACACACACACACAGTATATCACACTCTCTTTTACACACACACACACACAGTATATCACACTGTCTTTTACACACACACACACAGTATATCACACTCTCTTTACACACACACACAGTATATCACCTTCTTTTCACACACACAGTATATCACACTGTCTTTTACACACACACACACAGTATATCACACTGTCTTTTACACACACACACAGTATATCACACTGTCTTTTACACACACACACAGTATATCACACTGTCTTTTACACACACACAGTATATCACACTGTCTTTTACACACACACACAGTATATCACACTGTCTTTTACACACACACACACACAGAGTATATCACACTCTCTTTTACACACACACACACAGTATATCACACTCTCTTTTACACACACACACAGTATATCACACTCTCTTTTATACACACACACACAGTATATCACACTCTCTTTTACACACACACACAGTATATCACACTCTCTTTTATACACACACACACAGTATATCACACTCTCTTTTACACACACACACAGTATATCACACTCTCTTTTATACACACACACACAGTATATCACACTGTCTTTTACACACACACACAGTATATCACACTGTCTTTTACACACACACACAGTATATCACACTGTCTTTTACACACACACACACACAGTATATCACACTGTCTTTTACACACACACAGTATATCACACTGTCTTTTACACACACACACAGTATATCACCTGTCTTTTACACACACACACAGTATATCACACTCTTTACACACAGTATATCACACTGTCTTTTACACCACACCATATATCACACTGTCTTTTACACACACACACAGTATATCACACTGTCTTTTACACACACACACAGTATTCACACTGTCTTTTACCACACCAGTATACCTGTCTTTTACACACACACACAGTATATCACACTGTCTTTTACACACACACACACACAGTATATCACACTGTCTTTTACACACACACACACACACAGTATATCACACTGTCATTTACACACAGAGTCAATCACACTCTTGTCTTTTACACACACAGTATATCGCACTCTGTCTTTCACACACACACACACACACACACACACACACACACACACACGGAGTATATCACACTCTGTCTTTTACACATACACAGAATATATCACACTGTCTTTTACACACACACAACACACACACCACACACACACACGCAGAGTATATCACACTGTCCTTTACACACACACACACAGTATATCACACTGTCTTTTACACACACACACAGTATATCACACTGTCTTTTACACACACAGAGTATATCACACTGTCTTTTACACACACACACGAGTATATCACACTGTCTTTTACACACACATACACAGAGTATATCACACTCTTGTCGTTTACACACACACACAGAGTATATCATACTCTGTCTTTTACACACACACGTACACGGAGTATATCACACACTGTCTTTTACACATACACAGAGTATAGCACACTCTTGTCTTTTACACACACACACACACACAGAGTACATCACACTGTCTTTTACACACACACAGTATATCACACTCTCTTTTATACACACGCACAGAGTATATCACACTGTCTTTTACACACACACAGAGTATATCACACTGTCTTTTACACACACACACAGAGTACATCACACTGCCTTTTACGCACACACAGTATATCACACTCTCTTTTATACACATGCACAGAGTATATCACACTGTCTTTTACACACACACAGAGTATATCACACTGTCTTTTACACACACACACAGAGTACATCACACTGTCTTTTACGCACACACACAGACAGTATATCACACTGTCTTTTACACAGAGTATATCACACTGTCTTTTACACAGAGTATATCACACTGTCTTTTAACACAGAGTATATCACACTGTCTTTTACACAGAAGTATATCACACTGTCTTTTACACAGAGTATATCACACTGTCTTTTACACAGAGTATATCACACTGTCTTTTACACAGAGTATATCACACTGTCTTTTACACAGAGTATATCACACTGTCTTTTACACAGAGTATATCACACTGTCTTTTACACAGAGTATATCACACTGTCTTTTACACAGAGTATATCACACTGTCTTTTACACACACACACACACGCATAGTATATCACACTGTCTTTTGCACACACATACACAGTATATCACACTCTTGTCTTTTACACACACACACACAGAGTATATCACACTGTCTTTTACACACACACAGTATATCACACTCTCTTTTATACACACACACAGTATATCACACTGTCTTTTACACACACACACAGTATATCACACTGTCTTTTACACACACACAGTATATCACACTGTCTTTTACACACACACACAGTATATCACACTGTCTTTTACACACACACACAGTATATCACACTGTCTTTTACACACACACACAGTATATCACACTGTCTTTTCACACACACACACAGTATATCACACTTCTTTACACACACAGTATCACACTCTTTACACACACAGTATCACCTCTTTTACACACACACAGTATATCACACTCTTTTACACAACACAAGTATATCACACTGTCTTTACCACACACACAGAGTATATCACACTGTCTTTTACACACAGAGTATATCACACTGTCTTTTACACACAGAGTATAGCACACTGTCTTTTACACACACACACACACACAGAGTACATCACACTGTCTTTTACACACACACAGTATATCACACTCTCTTTTATACACACGCACAGAGTATATCACCTGTCTTTTACACACACACGAGTATATCACACTGTCTTTTACACACACACACAGAGTACATCACACTGCCTTTTCACACAGTATATCACACTCTCTTTTAACCATCACAGAGATATCACACTGTCTTTTACACAGAGTTATCACACTGTCTTTTACCACAGATACACACGTCTTTACCACACACACAGAGTATATCACACTGTCTTTTACACAGAAACACACACACAGAGTATTCACACTGTCTTTTACACAGAGTATATCACACTGTCTTTACACAGAGTATATCACACTGTTTTTACACAGAGTATATCACACTGTCTTTTACACACACACCTTTTACACAGAGTATATCACACGTCTTTTACACACACACACACGCATAGTATATCACACTGTCTTTTGCACACACATACACAGTATATCACACTCTTGTCTTTTACACACACACACACAGAGTATATCACACTGTCTTTTACACACACACAGTATATCACACTCTCTTTTATACACACACACAGTATATCACACTGTCTTTTACACACACAACACACTTTACACACACAAGTATATCACACTTCTACACAAGTTATCACCTGTCTTTTACACACACACACAGTATATCACACTGTCTTTTACACACACACAGTATATCACACTGTCTTTTACACACACACACAGTATATCACACTGTCTTTTACACACACACACAGTATATCACACTGTCTTTTACACACACACACAGTATATCACACTGTCATTTACACACACACACACACACAGTATATCACACTGTCATTTACACACAGAGTCAATCACACTCTTGTCTTTTACACACACAGCATATCGCACTCTGTCTTTCACACACACACACACACACACACGGAGTATATCACACTCTGTCTTTTACACATACACAGACTATATCACACTGTCTTTTACGCACACACACAGACAGTATATCACACTGTCTTTTACACACAGAGTATATCACACTGTCTTTTACACACAGAGTATATCACACTGTCTTTTACACACACACAGTATATCACACTCTCTTTTACACACACACACACAGAGTATATCACACTGTCTTTTACACACACACAGAGACAGTATATCGCACTGTCTTTTACACACACAGAGTATATCACACTCTATTTTTTAGACACACACACACACACACAAACACACAGAGTATATCACACTGTCTTTTACACACACACACAGCGTATATCTCACTGTCTTTTACACACACACACACAGACTATATCACACTGTCTTTTACGCACACACACAGACAGTATATCACACTGTCTTTTACGCACACACATACACAGAGTATATCACACTGTCTTTTACACACACACACACACGCATAGTATATCACAGTCTTTTACACACACAGAGTATATCACACTGTCTTTTGCACACACATACACAGAGTATATCATACTCTGTCTTTTCCACACGCACACACACACACACAGAGTATATCACAATCTTGCATTTACACAGACACACACAGACACACACAGAGTATATCACACTCTTGTCTTTTATACTCTGTGTGTGTGTGTGTGTAAAAGACCAGAGTGTGATATACTCTGTGTGTGTGTGTGTATCATACTCTGTCTTTTACACACACACACAGAGTATATCACACTGTCTTTTACACAGAGTCAATCACACTCTTGTCTTTTACACACATAGTATATCGCACTCTGTCTTTCACACACACACACATACACGGAGTATATCACACTCTGTCTTTTACACATACACAGTATATCACACTCGTCTTTTATACACACACACAGAGTACATCACACTGCCTTTTACACACACACAGAGTATATCACACTGTCTTTTACACACACACACAGAGTACATCACACTGTCTTTTACACACACACACAGAGTATATCACACTGTCTTTTACACACACACATACACAGAGTATATCACACTCTATTTTTTAGACACACACACACAAACACACAGAGTATATCACACTGTCTTTTACACACAGCGTATATCTCACTGTCTTTTACACACACACACACAGACTATATCACACTGTCTTTTACGCACACACACACACAGTATATCACACTGTCCTTTACACACACACACAGACAGTATATCACACCGTCTTTTACACACACAGAGTATATCACACTGTCTTTTATGCACACACACATACACACAGTATATCACACTCTTGTCGTTTACACACACACACAGAGTATATCATACTCTGTCTTTTACACACACACATACACGGAGTATATCACACTCTGTCTTTTACACATACACAGAGTATAGCACACTCTTGTCTTTTACACTCACACACACACACACACAGAGTACATCACACTGTCTTTTACACACACACAGTATATCACACTCTCTTTTACACACAGAGTATATCACACTGTCTTTTACACACACACACACACAGAGTATATCACACTCTGTCTTTTACACACACACACAGACAGTATATCACACTGTCTTTTACGCACACACATACACAGAGTATATCACACTGTCTTTTACACACACACACACGCATAGTATATCACACTGTCTTTTACACACAGAGTATATCACACTGTCTTTTGCACACACACATACACAGAGTATATCACACTCTTGCATTTACACACACACACACACACACAGAGTATATCACACTCTTGTCTTTTATACTCTGTGTGTGTGTGTGTGTAAAAGACAAGAGTGTGATATACTCTGTGTGTGTGTGTGTATCACACTCTGTCTTTTACACACACACACAGAGTATATCACACTGTCTTTTACACACAGAGTCAATCACACTCTTGTCTTTTACACACACAGTATATCGCACTCTGTCTTTCACACACACACACACACACACGGAGTATATCACACTCTGTCTTTTACACAGAGTATATCACACTGTCTTTTACACAGAGTATATCACACTGTCTTTTACACAGAGTATATCACACTGTCTTTTACACAGAGTATATCACACTGTCTTTTACACACACACACACACGCATAGTATATCACACTGTCTTTTGCACACACATACACAGTATATCACACTCTTGTCTTTTACACACACACACACAGAGTATATCACACTGTCTTTTACACACACACAGTATATCACACTCTCTTTTATACACACACACAGTATATCACACTGTCTTTTACACACACACACAGTATATCACACTGTCTTTTACACACACACACCACAGAGTATATCACACTCATCTTTTACCACAGTATATCACACTCTTGTCTTTTACACACACACACACACGCAGTATATCACACTCTTGTCTTTTACACACACACACAGAGTACATCACACTCTTGTCTTTTACACACACACACAGAGTACATCACACTGCCTTTTACACACACACACAGAGTATATCACACTGTCTTTTACACACACACACAGAGTATATCACACTCTTGTGTTTTACACACACACACACAGAGTATATCACTCTGTCTTTTACACACACACACAGTATATCACACTCTTGTCTTTTACACACACACACACAGTATATCACACTGTCTTTTACACACACACACAGAGTATATCACAGTCTCTTTTACACACACAGTATATCACACTCGTCTTTTACACACACAGTATATCACACTGTCTTTTACACACACAGAGTATATCACACTCTTGTCTTTTACACACACACACACAGAGTATATCACACTCTTGTGTTTTACAGACAGTATATCACACTCTTGTCTTTTACACACACACACAGAGTACATCACACTGCCTTTTACACACACACAGAGTATATCACACTGTCTTTTACACACACACACACAGAGTATATCACACTCTTGTCTTTTACACACACACACAGAGTATATCACACTGTCTTTTACACACACACGCAGTATATCCACACTCTTTTCTTTTACACACACGCATACAGAGTATATTACACTCTTGTCTTTTACACACACAGTATATCACGCTGTCTTTTACACACACACACAGAGTATATCACAGTCTCTTTTACACACAGACACACACAGAGTATATCACACTGTGTTTTACACACACACACACACACAGTATATCACACTCTTGTCTTTTACACACACACACACAGAGTACATCACACTGTCTTTTACACACACACACACACGCAGTATATCACACTCTTGTCTTTTACACACACACAGAGTACATCACACTCTTGTCTTTTATACACACACACACACACACAGAGTACATCACACTGCCTTTTACACACACACACAGAGTATATCACACTGTCTTTTACACACACACACAGAGTATATCACACTCTTGTGTTTTTCACACACACAGTATATCACACTCTTGTCTTTTACACACACACACACAGTATATCACACTGTCTTTTACACACACACACACAGAGTATATCACTCTGTCTTTTACACACACACACACACAGTATATCACACTCTTGTCTTTTACACACACACAGTATATCACACTCTTGTCTTTTACACACACACACACAGTATATCACACTGTCTTTTACACACACACACAGAGTATATCACAGTCTCTTTTACACACACACAGAGTATATCACACTCTTGTCTTTTACACACACACAGAGTACATCACACTGCCTTTTACACACACACAGAGTCACACTCTTGTCTTTTACACACACACACACAGAGTATATCACTCTGTCTTTTACACACACACACACAGAGTATATCACACTCTTGTGTTTTACAGACAGTATATCACACTCTTGTCTTTTACACACACACACACACACACACACACACAGAGTACATCACACTGCCTTTTACACACACACACAGAGTATATCACACTGTCTTTTACACACACACACAGAGTATATCACACTCTTGTGTTTTACACACACACACACAGAGTATATCACACTGTCTTTTACACACACACACAGAGTACATCACACTGTCTTTTACACACACAGAGTATATCACACTGTCTTTTACACACACACACACACAGTATATCACACTCTTGTGTTTTACACACAGTATATCACACTCTTGTCTTTTAAACACACACACAGAGTATATCACACTGTCTTTTACACACACACACAGAGTACATCACACTGTCTTTTACACACACACACACGCAGTATATCCACACTCTTGTGTTTTACAGACAGTATATCACACTCTTGTCTTTTACACACACACACACACACACACACAGAGTACATCACACTGCCTTTTACACACACACAGAGTATATCACACTGTCTTTTACACACACACACACAGTATATCACACTCTTGTGTTTTACACACAGTATATCACACTCTTGTCTTTTACACACACACACAGAGTATATCACACTGTCTTTTACACACACACACAGAGTACATCACACTGTCTTTTACACACACACAGAGTATATCACACTGTCTTTTACACACACACACACAGTATATCACACTCTTGTCTTTTACACACACACACACACACAGAGTACATCACACTGCCTTTTACACACACAGAGTATATCACACTGTCTTTTACACACACACAGTACATCACACTCTCTTTTATACACACACAGTACATCACACTCTCTTTTATACACACACACAAAGTATATCACACTCTCTTTTACACACACACACACACAGACTATATCACACTGTGTGTTACACACACACAGAAAGTATATGACATTGTCTTTTACACACACACAGAGTATATCACACTGTCTTTTACACACACACACAGAGTATATCACACTCTTGTGTTTCACACACACAGTATATCACACTCTTGTCTTTTACACACACACACACACAGAGTATATCACACTGTCTTTTACACACACACACACAGTACATCACACTGTCTTTTACACACACACACACACAGAGTATATCACACTCGTCTTTTACACACACACACACACACACACAGAGTATATCACACTGTCTTTTACACACACACACACACCACAAAGTATATCATACTCTCTTTTACACACAGACACAGTATATCACACACTCTTTTACACACAGAGTATATCACACTGTCTTTTACACACAGACACACAGTATATCACACTGTCTTTTACACACACACAGACACAGTATATCACACTGTCTTTTACACACACACAGACACAGTATATCACACTGTCTTTTACACACACACAGACACAGTATATCACACTGTCTTTTACACACACACAGACACAGTATATCACACTGTCTTTTACACACACACACACAGACACAGTATACCATACTGTCTTTTACACACACACACAATGTATCACACCATCTCATACACACAGTGTATAGCACACCATCTCGTACACACTCACTATATACCACACCGTCTTATACACAATCACTGTATACCACACCGTCTTGTACATACTCTCTATATACCACACTGCCTTGTACACACAGCATATCACACTGTCCTTTTACACAAGATTTCACAGTCTTTTAAACACATGCACTAAACATCATAGGGCTTGCACACACAAACACAGCATACTATCTTTTACACATGTACACCCTGTGTATATCATTCTTCTGTACACACTTTCACGTTGTATCTATCAGTTTTTCACACACACACACACACAAATAGTAATAAATCACAGCATTAAACTCTGGACATTCACCAGTCAGAGGAACAGCAGTGTGATAAGCAGATCCAAATGCCACCCGTACTGTTGGCACCATAAGTGCAGGCAACCCAAATGTGGAAACTTCCCCCTCTCGTTCAACCGTTAACTACTCAGTGTCACGTGCCTGCTTTCACAGGGGAAGTGATTTGACTCACCACATTACACTGATTGTACTGTCAAATGTTTGCACGCAAGCTGGGGTTTCCGCACACAGCCCACTCCTTCCATGGACTGATAGCAGTACCCCGAGACATTCATCAAACTGACATCCTGTGCCTAATTAAATTACACGTATTTCTGAACCCAATTCATGGACAAATACCTCAGGATACATTGTGGAGAGAGCTTCACTCTGTTTCACCTCGTGCTGTACGTGTCCTTGGAGTGTTTGATGGGGATAGTGTAGAAGGCGCTTTACTGTATCTAACCCTGTGCTGTACCTTTCTGGATTTGATGGGGATAGTGCAGAGGGAGCTTTACTCTGTATCTAACCCCGTGCTGTACCTAACCTGGGAGTGTTTGATGGGGACAGTGTAGAGGGAGCTTTACTCTGTATCTAACCCCGTGCTGTACCTGCCTGGGAGTGTTTGATGGGGGACAGTGTAGAGGGAGCTTTACTCTGTATCTAACCCCGTGCTGTACCTGTCCTGGGAGTGTTTGATGGGGGGACAGTGTAGAGGGATCTTTACTCTGTATCTAACCCCGTGCTGTACCTGTCCTGGGAGTGTTTGATGGGGACAGTGTAGAGGGATCTTTACTCTGTATCTAACCCCGTGCTGTACCTGTCCTGGGTGTGTTTGATGGGGACAGTGTAGAGGGATCTTTACTCTGTATCTAACCCCGTGCTGTACCTGTCCTGGGAGTGTTTGATGGGGACAGTGTAGAGGGAGATTTACTCTGTATCTAACCCGATGCTGTACCTGGCCCGGGAGTGTTTGATGGGATGAGGGTAGAGGAAGCTTCACCTTGTATCTAACTGCTGCTATATCGGGTTGAAGTTACTCTTGATTGATAATCTTTGATATTGTTCCCTGAGCTCAAATAGTCACTACAACAATAAGCAGAAGTGTTTGTAATTTGTTTCCAGGAATGGCAGAGGAAGGGGACATCCCCCGCACTCTGACGTTAGCACCCCCTCGAACTGCTGCCTATATTGTCCACACACACACTTCTCTCTCTCTGTCTTGATTAGTGCAATGTTTTTTTTTTCTCCTCTGGATGTTCCCTCTCACCCCTGTGGTTCCAGTACTCCCTCACACTCCATTCTCCTCAGATCTGAGCCCGCTCTGTCAGTACCCCCATATCTTGTTTTCTCTTGCCTGCCTTCCTCCCATAATGTACCACTGGAGAGGACCAAAATAAATAGAACAGAACTTGCATTTTGATCGTGACCTTTCAGCAGCTCACAACATCCCCTCATGTTTTGAAGTGCAGACGCTATCGTTTGACTGGAAACTTGCAACCAATTTACACACAGCAAGCTCCCACAGGCAACACTTTGACAGCCACTGGGTGTGTTTTATGGGGACAGTGTAGAGGAAGATTTATTCTGTATCTAACCCCGTTCTGTACCTGTCCTGGGAGTGTTTGAATGGGGACAGTGTAGAGGGAGCTTTACTGTGTACCTAATCCCATGCTGTACCTGCCCTGGGTGTGTTTGATGGGGACAGTGTAGAGGAAGATTTACTCTGTATCTAACCCTGTGCTGTACTTGACCTGGAAGTGTTTGATGGGGATAGTGTAGAGGGAGCTTTACTCTGTACCTAATCCCATGCTGTACCTGTCCTGGGAGTGTTCGATGGGGACAGTGTAGAGGGAGCTTTACTCTGTATCTAACACCGCGCTGTACCTGTCCTGGGAGTGCTTGATGGGGACAGTGTAGAGGGAGCTTTATTCTGTATCTAACCCCGTTCTGTACCTGCCCTGGGTGTGTTTGATGGGGACAATGTAGAGGGAGCTTTACTCTGTATCTAACCCTGTGCTGTACCTGTTCTGGGAGTGTTTGACGGGGACAGTGTAGAGGGAGCTTTACTCTGTATCTAACCCCATGCTGTACCTGTCCTGGGAGTGTTTGATGGGGACAGTGTAGAGGGAGCTTTATTCTGTATCTAACCCCGTTCTGTACCTGCCCTGGGTGTGTTTGATGGGGACAATGTAGAGGGAGCTTTACTCTGTATCTAACCCTGTGCTGTACCTGTTCTGGGAGTGTTTGACGGGGACAGTGTAGAGGGAGCTTTACTCTGTATCTAACCCCGTTCTGTACCTGCCCTGGGTGTGTTTGACGGGGACAGTGTAGAGGAAGATTTACTTTGATGGAGATGGAGTATAGGAAGGAGATATAGAATCTAGTGAATTGGTGTGACAACAATAATCCATCCCTCAATGGCAGTATGCTTTGTGCAAGAAACAACAGTTTTCATTCTATATTAATACATGTAACAATAACAAATCAAGTCAAATTCTGTGTGTCCATTAGATCAAAAGACATAGGAACAGAATTAGGCCACTCAATCCATTGAGCCTGCTCCACCATTCAATCATAGCTGATATTTTTTTCATCCTAATTCTCCCGCCTTTTCCCCATAATGTAGAAATGGTGGCGTGGGACTGGGGTAAGCACAGTAAGAAGTCTCACAATGTCAGGTTAAAGTCCAACAGGTCTATTTGGTAGCACGAGCTTTCAGAGATGCTCCTTCTTCAGGTGAGTGAGGAGTTGTATTCACAAACAGGGCATACACAGACACAACTCAATTTACAAGATAACGGTTGGAATGTGACTCTTTACAGGTAATCAAATCTTAAAGGTACAGATATTATGAATGGAGAGGGGTTTAAGCACAGGTTAAACTTACACAGGTTAAAGAGGTTATCTTGTAAATTGAGTTTATGCCTATACATGCCTTGTTTGTGAACACAACTCCTCACTCACCTTAAAAAGGAGCAACCCTCCAAAAGCTTGTACTACCAAATAAACCTGTTAGACTTCAACCTCGTTGTGTGAGACTTCTAACTGTGTTTTCCCAATAACCCCTGATCCCTTTATTAATCAAAAACCTATCTATCTCTGTCTTAAAGACACTCAATGACCTGATTTCCACAGCCTTTGTGCACATTGCTGCCACTATGTGTCAGTGATAGAGGGAATTGGTGTTGAAGGTGGTGCCAATCAAGACAGTTGCTTTGACCCAATGTCAAGCTTCTTGAGTTGTTGGCAGCTGCACTTGCTAACTGAGGCAAGAGCTGACATGAGGGACGGCACAGTGGCTAACACTGCTGCCTCAGTGTCAAGGACCCAGGTTCGATTCCCGGCTTGGGTCACTGCCTGTGTGGGGTCTGCATGTTCTCCCCAAGTCTACGTGGTTTTCCTCCGGGTGTTCTGTTTTCCTCCCACATATTGAATGTTTGTTAGGTGCGTAGAGAGAATTTAGCACGGCCGAGCAGGTGCTGCAGTGTGGCGACTAAGGGATTTGCACAGTAAGTTCACTGCAGTGTTAAGGTAAGCTTACTCGTGACAATAATAGATGAACAATAAAATAAACTTAATGACCTAACCTCCCCGCTATCAAAATCAGTGGGTTTCATTGCTAACAGGGTCTGAAAGAGAGAGGGGGAAAGTTGTTCACTCACCGCTTTTTGATACTGCAAACTCAACTTATTTTCAGACTATGTCGCAACAGCTTGCTGGTCTGTTCTTTCGCAGGCTGTTGTGGTCGCTCAGAGTGGAGTTCATTCTACAATGCTACTGAACTGAGGCAGGGCCAATTCTCCAGACGGCACTCATTCAAAGAAACCACAGCAGTCACAGGGGTGGCCTGCACATGAATATGAGCACAGAGAGGGGGAGTGGGGGTTGGGAGGCGGTAGGGGGAGGACAGGAATGAAAAAGCAGACAATGCACCTGTCACACCTGAATCAATGCAGCTTCCGGACCACTTCGATCCAAATAGCAGCAGCAGACCACACTGAAACACTGAGGCAACTTTAAGGTGGCTGTTCCTGCATTCAAAAGCTGCTTGCTGCCTGTGTAAATAGTCATCAGTCCAGCACCCACTACCCCCAACACAGGTTACAACTTGTATTCACCAACAACAAGGTTACCCCTCGCTTTAATCTCAGTCTCAGCGATATAAAATCCTGAGTGGGGCAACTGTCAATGGCAGTTTGACACCCAGCCACGTGAAGAGATGATAGGAGAGATTAAATAAAGGCTAGAAATACTCAGCAATATGCAGGCCGCAACCGTGCGGGCAAAGGAAAAAACAGAGTTAACGCTTCCGACCAGCAACCCGTCATCGGAACTGGGAGAAGTCGCAAAATGGAACAGCTTCTGAGCAAAAAAAAAAGCATCCTTTCCGGGTGTGTCACAGCTTTATACAGCTCCTGCTTGGACCAAGACCACAAGAAACTACAAAGGGTCACGAACATTGGGAACAGATGGGGAGGTGGATTTAAGATCAAGGAGAGATCAGCCACAATCCAATTGAATGGTAGTGCAGGCTCAAAGGGCTGCATTTCCCTACTACTGCTTCCTATGTTCCAGCTTAGCCCAATCCATCACTCAAACCAGCCTCCCATCCATCGACACTTCCCGCTGCCTCGGAAAAGCAGACAGCATAATCAAGGACCCTTCCAGACATTTTCTCTTCCACCTTCTTCTGTCAGGGAAAGGACACAAAGGTTTGAGATCGCAAACCAACCCAAGAACAGCTTCTTCCCTGCTGCTGACAGACTTTTGAATGGACATACCTTTGTTGAAGTGAAAATTTTTCCTGCTTCTTGACTGTGGTAGAGAGATTCAACAAAATTTGTTCCAACAGAACAACTTATCTTTATTTCCAAAAATGCATGCAGTATTGGCAAAAGCTTGAGTTCACAGAGTCGTCGTTACGACTTGCTAATTCTGCTCTCAAGTCTGCTCCTACATAAAGAATCAATTCAATAGTTATACCTTTTTTTTTAAATCAGTTTACATGACTTCAGGAATTCGATTAGTAATAGAAACAATCGCAACATCACTAATTGTGTTATAACCCGGGGACCTCCAAGACCTCTGTTTCATTATTCACACTTCTTCCTTGTTTTTTTGATAGAATAAAAGAAGGTTGATGACTTTGTCATTTCTGACCTTATCTCGCCTCACTCATACATCACTAAGTCATGTGGAATCAGCCTTATCAGGTCTTGACCTTCTCGGTTTTATTCATGTGTTAGGTTATGCGGAGTCAGTGTTCCTTACTTTGTACCAAATACTTGACCAATTTTCCCATCATGCCACTATTTCATTCTCTACACCCTATATTCTGCATCTTTCCCTTTCCCTCTCTCCTATGTACTCTATGAACGGTCTGCACAGCATGCCAGAAATACTTTTCACTGTTTCCCAATACATGTGATAATAATAAATCAAATAAAACCTAAAGAAATAATGTATGGGTAGGTGCACGACGGACAGGATACTGGCCTAGACCTCGCCCCAGTCCATTTGGTCAATGCTTTCAATTCTCCCCAGCCCACGTCTTTACCAGTTTCCCCAAATTCTATCCATCGTCAGCAAGGCATAAGTCAGGAGCGTGATACAATACCCTCCATTTGCCTGGATGGATACAGCTCCAATAACATTCAAGGAGCTCAACACCATCCAGGACAAAGCAACCCGTTGGATTGGCACCATATCCATAAATATTCACTCCTTCCACCACTGACGCACAGTGGCAGCTATGTGTACCATCTACAAGATGCACTGTAAGAACTCAACAATGCTCCTTAGGCAGCCCCTTCCAAACCCACAATCTCTACATTTGAAGGACAAGGGCAGCAGATACCAGGGAACGCCACCAACTGGAGATTCCCTTCCAAGTCACTCACCATCCTGACTTTGAAATATATCAGCCACTCCTTCACTACTGCTGGGTCAGAATCCTGGAACTCTCTCCCTACCTACACTCAGGAACTGCTGCAGGTTGAGATGGCGGTTTACTAGCATCTTCTGAAGGGGCAATTAGGAATGGGTAATAAATGCTGGGCCCAGCCAGTGATGCTCACATCCTGAGGTAGAACAGTAAAACTAAGTTTTGCTGACTTCTTGAAGATGGGAGTTGTGTTGGGAGCACAGGTGCCACAGGTACAGATTCTTGGCTGCAGCCTCTTGTGAGGCTTTTCTTTGCGACGTGAACGTGGACAATGAAGATGGCATGCTCTTTAGCCTCCTGCACAAGTCTCTATCTTGGCCTACATTTATCACCATCCCCCGCCTGCCCCAACACTCCCGCCACTCCAGACAATATCACTGAAGCTTTCCATCTCTCCTATAACACTACGTCACGTCATTGTTCATGGGCTACTGCCACGTGCCAAACTTTCTGAAACCTATCTCCCTACAGGCAAAGAGTGGCAACTCATCTTGGGGAGGAGAATCCTGCCTTCCTCTGTTAACTAGCACGATGTGCATGCAGTAGCCTGCCCGCCAGTTGCTAATCAGTAGTGCCACTGGCAGCAGTGAGAAGCAGGCTGTCACCAGCTAGCCACAATGCATTGCTGAGAGCTACGCCATACTAGGGTAAGTAGGTAGGTAGGGAGTCCTAGCCATAAACTGGAGGCATCAATCTCTGAGCCACAGCATAAACACGGCCACAAAGAAAAAGCAGCAGCAAACGATATCTGCTGCACTGCCAAGTGGTGGTATCAACGTGTCAGCGTGCTGTGCATTATCCAACTGCAAGTCCTGATTGCAGAGGGAGGAAGGGTCCATGTATTATCCTTGGCGGTGCTCCTGAAGCCTTGTTGAGAATTCCTGCTAGTTTTTAGTTTATTTCTTAGTGGCGCAAGTTGGCTTACATTAACACCACAATGAGGTTACTGGAAAATCCCCTGGTTGCCACACTCCGGGCACCTGTTCGGGTTCACTGAGGGAGAATTTAACATGGCCAATGCACCTAACCAGCACATCTTTTCAGCCGTGGGAGGAAACCGGAGCACCAGGAGGAAATCCACGCAAACATGGGGAGAAGCTGGAAACCCCACAAGTGATCCAAGCCAGGAATTGAACACAGGTATTTGACTTGTGAGGCAGCAGTGTTAACTGTGCCACTGTGTTACTGGGTAATGGTTGTGTGTGTCTGTCTCTGTCCTTCTTGCTCTCTTCTATCTGTCCCTCTCCCTCTCTCTCCCTGGCTGCCTGCCCACTCCACATCCCCTCCACCCCACTGCAACCTCTGTCTCTCTCTGTCCCGAGAGAGAGAGTTTTTGCTCTCACTGTTCCCTTCCGACCCTCTCCGCTCGCTCTGTCCCCTTCTCCCTCTTTCCTTCTTTGTCTGTCCCCTTCTCTCTCTCTCCCTCCCTCTGTCTGTCCTCTTCTCCCTCTTTATCTGTCCCCTTCTCATTCACTCCTTCTCTGACTGCCCCCTTCATTCTCTCTCCCTCCTTCCTTCTATGCCTGTCTCCTTCTCTCTCTCTTCCCTCTTGCTGTCCCCTTTGCTCTCTCTCTTTGTCCCCTCTCTCTTGCTCTGTTCCCTCCCCTCTCTCTCTCTCTCTCTTCCCCGTCCCCTTCCCTCTCTCTCTCTCTCGTTCTGTCCCCTTTTCTCTCTATAGCGAGGATTGCCATATTGGCACATTTCCCCCTCAGCTGCTCGAGTGCCAGGTACAGAAGTGAGCAGCTTCTACCCAGTCACCACTGTAGCTTGACCGTCAACTGTCCATTCCTCGCGTGCTCCGCACTAACATAGTCCCAATTCTCTCAAACACACCCTTCGCCCTAACCCCTGATATCAATGCTCCTCGCAAGCCTCCCTCTGTTCCATTCCAACTCACCCTACCCCTCAGGGGTTCACCCTCTGCTGGTTGTCTCAGCCACTCAGCATAGCAACGAGTCGTACAATCTCCCCATTCCCCTCGGTAAAGAGGTTTCTCCTGTATCCACACCGAGATTTTTTTAGGTTCACCTTATCAAACTAAATCATTGTGTTAAGGAAACATCACATCAGGTCACCTTCCTGTGCCCCTCCCCCTACACTCTCAACCGGCCCAACACTTCAATGCGTGGTAACAACCTGTTTTGTCGCGCTGTGCAGGAAAGGTGAAGGTGGGCCAAACCATTTTGCTTTACACTGAGGTGCAGGCAGACAGAGACCACCAACGCTGGGCAGTTCAGACTGGACCTTGGCCCAGGGCCGGGAATTTACCTGGACATGCAAACAGGAGACATCAGATGGAAAGCAGGCAGTCAGCACAATGGGCCGATTGTTATCTCACTACTTGCTGTGCCCTAAAGTTGGCAGGTCTCTGTCACTTCCACACACAGAACCACAAGCTCAGGAAATGTGACAGAGAGAGAAACAGAGAGAGAGAGACACACGGGGGAGAGAGAGAGAGAGAGAGAGAACAGAGACAGAGACAGAGAGAGAGAGAGACAGACACAGAGAGAGAGAGAGAGACAGAGAGAGAGAGAGAGAGACACAGAGAGAGAGAGAGACAAGAGAGAGAGAGAGACACAGAGAGAGAGAGACACAGAGAGAGAGAGACACAGAGAGAGAGAGACACAGAGAGAGAGAGACACAGAGAGAGAGAGACACAGAGAGAGAGAGACACACAGAGAGAGAGACACAGAGAGAGAGAGAGACACACACAGAGAGAGAGAGAGAGAGAGACGGTAGGCGGGGGGGGGAGCGCGGCGGGCGGGGGGGGGGGAGCGCGGCGGGCGGGGGGGGAGCGCGGAGGGCGGGGGGGAGAGCGCGGAGGGCAGGGGGGAGAGCGCGGAGGGCGGGGGGGAGAGCGCGGAGGGCGGGGGGAGCGCGCGGAGGGCGGGGGGGAGCGCGGGGGCAGGGGGAGGGGGGGGGGGAGCGCGGAGGGCGGGCGGTAGGGAGCGCGGAGGGCGGGGGGGGAGCGCGGAGGGCGGGGGGGGGGAGGGCGGGGGGGCAGCGCGGAGGGCGGGGGAGGGAGACCGGGGGGCGGGGGGGTGAGAGCAGGGGGCTTGGGGAGTGGTGGGGTGGGGGCAGGGAGGAAGAGCGGAGGGCGGGGAAAGCGGAGGGGGGAGGGGTAGAGGAGGAGGGGTGGAGAGGGGAGGGGGAGAGGGGTGGGGAGGGGGGAGGAGGGGGGAGGAGGAGGGGTGGCGAGCGGTGGGGGGGGAGGGGGAGGGTGGGGAGCGAGGGGGAGGGTGTGGAGCGGGGGGGAGGGTGTGGAGCGGGGGGGGGGGAGGGGAGGGAGGGTGGAGGGGTGGGGAGGGTGGAGGGGGGGGGTGGGGGGGGGTGAGGAGCGGGGGGGAGAGGTGGGGAGGGTGGAGGGGGAGGGGTGAGGAGTGGGGGAGGGGTGGGGCAGGCACATGTGTGAAAAAACAGATTTCCTTCCCTAAATGTACATTAAATGAACCAGGTGGATTTTTACATGTAATAGAACATAGAACATAGAACAATACAGCACAGAACAGGCCCTTCGGCCTTCGATGTTGTGCCGACCAAAATAAAAAGCAATGCCCTCCTAACTAAACCATTCCCTTCTCATCCATATACTTATCAACTAACCTCTTAAACGCCACCAAACTTGGCGCATCTACAACAGCTGCAGGCAGGGCATTCCACTCCCTAATCACTCTTTGAGTAAAGAACCTACCTCTGATATCCGTCCTATAACTCATACCCCTTAATTTAAAGTTGTGTCCCCTCGTGCTAGCTTTTTCCATCCTAGGAAAAAGGCTATCACTGTCCACCCTATCCAAACCTCTAATCATCTTATATGCTTCAATAAGATCCCCCCTTAGACGCCTCCTTTCTAACGAAAACAACCTCAAATCCTTCAACCTCTCTTCATAGGACCTGCCCTCCATACCAGGCAACATCCTAGTAAACCTCCTCTGTACCCTCTCCAATGCCTCCACATCTTTCTTATAATGTGGCGACCAGAACTGCACACAATACTCCAAGTGCGGCCGCACTAGAGTTTTGTACAGCTGCAACATGATGCTGCGGCTCCTAAATTCAATCCCCCTACCAATAAAAGCTAAGACTCCATAAGCCTTCTTAACAACTTTATCCACTTGACTGCCTACTTTCAGGGATCTATTGACACATACACCAAGATCCTTCTGTTCCTCAACACTATTAAGAGCCCTACCATTAGCCCTATACTCTACACATTTATTGTTCCTGCCAAAGTGCATTACCTCACACTTTTCCACATTAAACTCCATTTGCCACCTCTCGGCCCAGCTCTGCAACTTGTCCAAGTCACTCTGTAAACTAAAACACCCCTCTTCACTATCTACCACTCCACCAACTTTAGTATCATCTGCAAATTTACTGATCCATCCCTCAATACCCTCATCCAGATCATTTATAAAAATTACAAACAGCAGGGGCCCCAAAACAGACCCCTGAGGCACACCACTCGTCACCGAACTCCACGATGAAAATCTCCCATCAACCACCACCCTCTGTCTTCTATCTGCCAGCCATGATGATAATTGGCTTCAATTCCAGATTTTATCAATTGAATTTAAATTCCATCAGTTGCCCACATTGTCACACACACACACATTCAAACCTGTGGCAATTTGCTTGCTTCCTAGTGATGATTAATCATGTGACATTCCTCCTACGCCACCATATCCTCTCTGTTTGATCTAAGATGTGCAAATAGACTTCATTGATTGAAACCTGGACAGAGATAATCATAGATTATCAGCACAATACAGAGGTCACACGTTCCAGCATTTCCATGCCAACTATCTGCAAGAGCAATTTAGCACGTTTCACTCCACTCTGCTTCACTCAGTATACAGCAAATGCTTCTCACTTTGGGTTTCCCTATTTGAGTGCACCATGGAATCTGTCTCCACCACACTCTCAGACAATTCATTCCAGATCATAACAACTCAGCGAGTGAAGAAAAGCTTCTCATCATCACTCCATTGCTTCAGTTGTCAATCAGTTTAAATCTGCGCCCTCTGGTTCTCCACTCTCCCACCACTGGGAACAGTTCTCAATAATTTAACCACTTGGCCAAAGTCCCTCATTCACAGGCAACTTGCTCGTGAATCATTTCCACACCGTCTCTGAAGTTTTTGCATCTTTTCTCGAACTGCGCACGGTATGCCAGCAGAGGCCCAACCCAGTATATTAGGTAGCACAGTGGTTAGCATTGCTGTCTCACAGCTCCAGAGACCTGGGTTTGATTTCCGGCTTGCGTCACCGTCTATATGGAGTTTGCACGTTCTCCCCATGTCCGCATGGGTTTCTTCCAGGTGCTCTGGTTTCCTATCACAGTTCAAGGATGTGCAGGTTTGGTGGATTGGCCACGGTAAATGTGTAGTGTTATGGGATAGGGTGAGGAGGTGGGACTGGGAGAGTTGTCTGTCAAGAGAGTTGAAGCTCAATGATTCTGAATTGAGTCTCAACGAGTTTAGTGGCCTTCTTCTGCACTGTAGGGATTCTATAATTCCAGAGTACACAGACAGGCTGGGTGGATAGTTGAGGGCATGGGACACATTATTAAGTTTATCTATATATTCATCACAAGCAGTCTTACATTAATGTTGCAATGAAGGTACTGTGAAACAACGAAGTTATTATGAAAATCCCACAGAGAAGTCCTCCCGCCAAGAAGTTTAAAGAGAATTGTTTTCATTCATGGCATGTGGGCGTCGTTGATTGGGCCCCAGCATCTATTGCCCATCCCTAATTATACCTGAATGAGTTGCTTGCTAGACCATTTCAGAGGGCAGTTGAGAGTCAACTGCATTTCTGTAACTCTAGAGACACACGTAGGCTAGACCGAGTAAGGAGGGAAGATTTCTCTCCATAAAGGATGTTAGTGATCCAGATGAGATTTTTACAACAGACGTGGACATCATTAGACTTTTAATTCCAGATTTCCATTTTCACCATGTCATCGTGGGATTCAAACTCAGAGGTTTGTGCTGGGCCAATGTACTAGTAAGAGGTCTGACAACACCAATTTTAAATCGAACCAATTTATTTGATAGTAAACTTGCTAGCTTTTGGCCTTTGTGCCTTCGTCAGGTGAATGAGGTGTTCTGGTCTCCAAAAGCACACATATCAGCACAGAGAGTTTACAGATTGCTGATTAGAATGCGAATCCTTACACCTCACCTGCTATTCAAGTCTTAAAGTGGCTAACAATGTGAGTGGAAGGAGCACTGAGGTTAGAGAGATGTGTATTGTCTCCAGACAGCACAGTAAGTGAGGTTTTTTGCTAACCCAGGCAAGTCATGGGGGTTACAGATAGTGTGACATGAAGCCAAGATCCCTGTTAAGACCGTCCTCGTGTGTGCGGCTATCAGTCTCTGCTCAGCGGCTCTGCGCTGTCGTGTGTCGTGAAGGCCCCCTTGAAGAACGTTTACCTGAAGGTTGGAGGCCGAATGCCCGTGACTGCTGAAGTGTTCGCCCACAGGAAGGGAACTGTTTTGCCTGGTGATTGTCGAGCGATGTTCATTCATCTGCTGTTGTAGTGTCTGCGTGGTCTCCCCAATATACCATGCTTTGGGACATCCTTTCTTGCGACGTATTAGGTAGACAACGTTGGCCAAGTTGCAAGAGTATGTACCGTGTACGTGGTGAATGGTATTTTCACGTTTGATGATATCATCCATGTCGATGATACGGCATGTCTTGCAGAGGTTGCTGTGGCAGGGTTGTGTGGTATTGTGGTCACTGTTCTCCTGAAGGTTGGGTAGTTCGCTGCGAACAATGATCTGTTTGAGGTTACGCAGTTGTCTGAAGGAAAAAAGTGGGGGGGGTGGGGATGGTCCTAGCGAGATGTTCATCATCATCAATGATATGTTGAAGACTCCGGAGAAGATGTCGTAGCTTCTCCGTTCCAAGGAAGTACTGGACAACAAAGGGTACTCTGTCCACCGTGTCCCGTGTTCGTCTTCTGAGGAGGTCAGTGTGATTTATCGCTGTGGAACGTCGGAACTGTCGATCGATGAGTCGAGCGCCATATCCTGTTCTCACGAGGGCATCTTCCAGCGTCTGGAGGTGTCTGTCACGATCCTCCTCATCTGAGCAAATTCTATGTATACGGATGGCTTGTCCGTAGGGGATGGCCTCTTTAATGTGTTTAGGGTGGAAGCAGGAGAAGTGGAGCATTGTGAGGTTGTCTGTCGGCTTGCGGTACAATGAGGTGCTGAGGTGACTGTCCTTGATGGAGATGTGTGTGTCCAAGAATGCAACCGATTCTGGAGAATAGTCCATGGTGAGTCTGATGGTGGGATGGAACTTGTTGATATCATCATACAGTTGTTTCAATGATTGTTCACCATGAGTCCAAAGGAAAAAAAATGTCATCAATGTATCTAGTATATAGCCGTGGTTGAAGATCCTGTGCGGTGAAGAAGTCTTGTTCGAACCTGTGCATGAAGATGTTGACATATTGAGGTGCGAATTTGGTCCCCATGGCTGTTCCGTGTGTCTGGATGAAAAGCTGATTGTTGAAGGTAAAGACATTGTGGTCCAAGATGAAGCAGATAAGTTGTAAAATTGCATCCGGAAACTGGCAGTTGTTGGCATTGAGTACTGAGGCAGTTGCAGCAATGCCATCGTCGTGGGGGATGTTGGTGTAGAGCGCCGAGACATCCATTGTGACAAGGAGTGTCCCTGGTTCAATTGCTCCATGTGTGCTGCGTTTCTGTAGGAAGTTCATAGTGTCAAGACAAAAGCTGGGGGTTCTTTGTACAATAGGTTTCAGGATGCCCTTGACGTAGCCGGAGAGGTTCTCACACAGAGTCCCAATATACACCATTGTGTCCCTAGTACACCAATGTACTAGGCCAGACCACTGTACCATCTCCATTCCAGATGTGAAGTGATACAATTTCGTCAGTAAAACAAGGAGACACCACAAAAAATAAAGGGATGAGGGAGCAGGGTGGCCTGGTGTATATATGGAACAAATTATTGAAGGTGGCAGGGCGTTGAGTTTCTCAGTACAGAGATAGATATGTTCTTGATCAGTAAGGGGATCAAAAATTACAGGGAGAAGTCAAGAGAATGGGGATGAAAATCATATCAGCCATGATTGAATGGTGGGGCAAACTTGGTGGGCCGAATGGTCTAATTCTGCTCCTCTTTATTTTATAGGCTGAGAAAGTGCTGAGTAAATCATGTGATGCTCAATTGCGTTTTTGTACTCTACAAGAGAATTGTGACAGAACCGCAGAATCCATACAGTGCAACAAGAGGCCATTCAGCCCATTGAGCCTGCACAACTCGGGCTAACCCTAATCCATCCTCGCTTCTGCCCTATCCCCATAACTCTACGATCTGCCATGGCCAATCCATCTCAACTGCAATTCTTTGAACTGTAGGAGAAAACTGGAGCACCAAAGATGTGCACGTTAGGTTGATTGGCCACGCTAAATTGACCTCAGTGTTAGGGGATTAACAAGGTGTGGGGTTACGGAGATAGAGCCTGGATGGAATTGTGGTTGGTCGGTACAGACTTGATGGGCCATATGGCTGTAGGGATTCTATGATTCAGCCAGAGGTCATGGGGTGAATGTGCAAACTCCACGTAGACAGTCATCCAAGGCTGGAATCGAACCCGGTGCAGTGAGGCAGCAGTGCCAACCACTGTCAGTGTGCCGTCCTTTGAGTGAAGCTACAACTCAAGAGTACTTGCTTGGCAAACAGCGAAAACAGCAAGGGATAGAGCTAAGTGATCCCACAACTAACAGATCGGATATGAACTCTTACAGATTTGGCACAGCTAGTCACGAATGACCGTTAGCAGTGGACCATTAAAGCGCTAACTGGAGGTGGAGGTTCCACAAATATCCTTATCCTCCACAATGGAGCAAGCACAGCACCTCAGTGTAAACAATAAGGCTGAAGCAGGGGCCTTCAACCAGAAGTCAATGGTCTACCTCTGCCTCCAAAAGACGTAAATTATTAAGGCCAATCCACCTAACTTATTCATCTTTGGAGTGTGGGAGGAAGCAGGAGCACCTGGAAGAAACCCATGCAGACACAACGAGAACATACAAACTCCACACAGTCAGCCGAGATGGGAATCGAACCCGACATGTTCAGGTTCGATTCATGACGTGAAATCAATCGAATCACGACATGTTCATTATTTCAGATTCTTGTTTGGGGTTGAAAGACCAAACATTCACTAATCTTGCGGATTCTCACTGCTGTGAGGCAGCAGTGCTAACCACTGTCGAATAAGTCTATTACTATCCTCAATACTTTGTCAGCTGTAAATTTTTGAAATTGTGCTCTACACTAAAGTCTCTGAACACAAAACAGGAAAATCAGGGGTCTTTACACCAACTCTTGAGGAAACTCCATTGTTAGCCAACACCCAGTCTGAAAAGCAAGCATTCCCCACTGCTCTCTGTTTCCTGTGTTACAGTAAGAAGTCTCACAACACCAGGTTAAAGTCCAACCAATTTGTTTGATAGTAAACTCACAAGCTTTCATCACCCTTCATCAGGTGAATGGAGAATTCTGGCCTCAGACAGAGCGTATGATGCCAGAACTCTCCACTCACCTGATGAAGGGGCAAATCCCGAAAGCTTGTGAGTTTATTATCAAACAAATTGGTTGGACTTTAACCCGGTGTTGTGAGACTTCTTACTATGTTTACTCCAGTTTAAAGCTGGCATCTCCACATCCTGTGTTACAGCCAATCCTGTTCCCTCTCCTGCCACTGTTTTACACCATGGGCTCCACCTTTGTTGTCCAATCTTTTAGACTTCAGCTGCTATTTCGAAGTCCATGCACACCACATCAACCGGATTACCTTACTCTACCCTCACGGTTGCCACATCAACAATCTCGCACAAGTTGATTGGACAAGATTTGCCTTCAATGTGTCCTTTTGATCTGCCTCAATTAATCCAGCCCTGCCCAAGTGACTGTTGCACAGTACGAAGTCTCACAAGCCAGGTTAAAGTCCAACAGGTTTATTTGGTAGTAAACACCACCAACTTTCGGAACACTATTCCTTCATCAGGTGAATGGAGAGTAACAAGTGAATGTTAGCTAGCAGGTCTTCCTTCTTGTTATAAACCTGAACCAGGGTTTACAATGAGACAGTTATTTTCCCAACTCTGATTCGGAGTGCTGGAAAAATAATTAAAACAATACAAGATCCAACAAGGAACTCTTTAGCTAGAGAAAGGTGGGGGTGTGGATGGAGCAATCTCAAGATGTATTTTTTGAGGACAAGGGTACAACTGTATTTTGGAGAAAGCTGGTAAGCACACAAGGGAAGAAGGACTAGAGTGGTATTCCGATAAGGGGAGATGAGGAGGAGCTACAGCACAAACATCGGCAGAGACCACAAGGTCTGGTTCTATGCTGTAATGTCCACTTTTTAAGCCATTCTGAGACATCGATGCTGCTGGATGATGTATCACACTGGCAGAATTCATGGGGCTGAGGAAAGAGAAGTCACGATATGTTCATTGTATCAGATTCTTGCTTGCGGTTGAAATACCAGATGTCCACTAATCACTAATCTTGATGATTCTCACAAGTTGAGAAGTGTTTCACACTCAAGCTGCCTAATTTGTCAATCAATCTTTCTGACTAACCAATTAAACTAAGTCAAATTAACTAAGGGACAAATTAAAAGGGAGCAGTTCCCACAAGGAGAACCGCCCGAAACAAAAGTCAAAGTAGAAAGGAAACTTAAAATATCAAAGTAAAATGTGATTGAAGGGGTTGAGAATACACCCCAGACCCTGCAGTGTCCAGCGGGCATGGAAGGCATAGGCTGTGTCCTCGGACACTGCTTGCTCCCTTTCCAGGGATGGCCAGCCACAAATGTAGCCACAGTAGAGAGATATATAGTCATGCCAGAATTACCTGTTGTTGGCAAGTCTTACCAGGTCCCCAGTCAGGGCAGGTTCACGAGGAAGTCATAAAAGAAAATGGCAAAGTCTTCCTAAGTGCTACAATCCGTCAGTTCACACAATCAATCTGAATGGCCCAAATGAATCAAAAGTATATTTACATTACATTGATTTGAGCTGTTGGAATCTCGCATGGAGAAGCAAAGTATTACTGATTTTCTGGAGTATTTTTTATTACCAATCTGGTATTGAATGTTTATTTCGTACATCAAAGAGAATGGGAGTGGCCCCAATTGCAATCTTAATTGAAAGATTCTGGAAAGGTAAATGATTTTTTTTTAAATTGGCAATCTTTGCTCTGTCATTGCTAATTATTCTGTATACTTACACATCCAGCAAATAAATCTGAATAGCAGTCTTAGCCTGAAAGGCAGGCATCGATTTGTATCTGAGCGCCAAAGTGGACACAACTGCATTGCAGACAGCTTGGTCATTGGCAATGCAGAATATTGTGGCCAAATTGCAAGTACTTATCTTCTGGCACACTACACCCATTTACAGCACACTCAAAAATGGCCAAAGGCGGCACACATTTGATGACGGAAATGGCAAATACAATTCTAGGTGGGAGGAAGCCCCAAATTGGGAGCTCAATTTCCCAAGCCTTGCAAGCTACTCTTTCCACAAGCGCCCAGAATCGATGTTCAAACAGAGACAGCTCTAATATCCAGCACAGCTGGATATCCTTGTTTGCTTGAAGTGTAACAATGCCCTTAACTGGTCCTGTTTAGGGGAAATCCTCAGCAAGGTCACCACTGTGCGTGTGCATGCAATGTGTACTCTGCGCACGTGCAAGAACCAGGCATGGCGATGTGACAAGAGGAAGGCACAGCAGGACATTCAACCCATTGTGCTGCCTCTATTGGGCAAAACAAAAGGCGTTTCCAGCCTGATCCCAGTTCTTGATCCATAGCCCTATTGGCCATAGGCACTACTAATATATTGGAAGAGGAGTAGGTCACTCAGCCCCTCGAGTCTGCTTCGACATTCAATAACAACATGCTTGATGTTATTGAACCTCACATTCCTGCTGACCCCAGATAATATTTCACCTCCTTTTAATCAAGTATCTCACTCACTCTGCCTTAAAAATATATTCAAAGTCTCTGCTTGCATGGCCTTTTGAGGAAGAGAGGTCCAGAGACACACTATCCTCTCAGGAAGAAATTTCTTCTCATCTTCATCTTAAATGGGCAACCTCTTATTTGTAAACAGCGATCATTAGTTCTAGATTCTCCAACAAGAGGAAGCATCCTCTCCACATCCTGTCAATACCCCTCAGGATCTTAAAGGTTTAAATCCTGTTGCCTCTCACTCTTCTAAACCCTAATGGATATAAAACCAACCTCTCTTTTCTCATAAGACAACTCTCCCATTCCTGGTATTTGTCTGGCATACAATCTCTGAACTGATTCTAATGCATTTACATCTTACCTTCAACAAGGTGACCAATAACATACATGATACTCCAGATGTGGCTCATCAATGCCCTGCACAACTAAAGCATAACCTCCCTACTTTTGCAATCACATCTCCGACAATAAATGATAACGTTCACTCATGCACTCAAACACCTAGATCCAAGTGCACCTCAGAATTCTGAAGTTGTTTTCTGTTTTGGGAATTTTTTTGTGTATTTACAAGAACCATAGAAAATTACAGCTCAGAAACAGGCCTTCTGGTTCTTCTTGTCTGTGCCAACTCACTTTTTTGCCTAGTCCTACTATTCTTGCTGCCAAGTAAACAACTTCATATTTTCCCATATTGTACTCCAGGCAGCACAATGGCCCAACAATTAGCACTGCTGCCTCACAACGCCAGAGACCTGGATTAGATTCACCGCTTGGATAATTGCGCAGAGTCTGCACATTCTCCCCATGTCTGTGTGGGTTTCATCCAGGTGCTCCTATTTCCTCCCACGTTCCAAATGACATACTAGTTAGGTGCATTGGCAGTGCTAAATGCACCCTCAGCGTACTCAAACAGATGTACAAACGTGGCAACCAGGGAAGTTTCACAGTAACGTCATCACACTGTTAATGTAAGCCTACTTGTGACAATAATAAATAAACTTTAAAAATCTGCCATGTTTTGGCCCATTTACTCTACCTATCTCCATCAGTCTGCATCCTCCATATGTCCTCTTCGCAACATACTTTCCTACCTATCTTTGCGTCATTCGCATGTTTAACTACCATGTCTTTACTCCCTTTATCTAAGTTACTGATGTAAATTGTAAAAAGTTGAGGGATCAGTACAGACTCTCATGGCAGTCCACTCATCACAATCTGCCAATCAGTAAAAGCCCCACTAATGCATACTCTCTATTTTCTACCAGCCAACAAATCTTCTCTGCATGTTAGGATGTTACCTTCTACACCATAAGTTTTCATTTTCCACAATAACCTTTGAGATGGCACTTTGCCAAATGCCTTCTGGAAATCCAAGTACAACATGTCGAGTGCATCTCCGTCAGCTTTTTAAAATGCAGTTAGGCTTTGTGCCTCTGTCACCCTTTCCGTCAGTGAGTTCCAGATCCCCACTGCCATCTAGGTGAAAAGATTCTCCACATCTGCCCCCCCTCATCCTTTGGTGAATGACTTTAAATCATTGTTCCACTTAGGAAGCCTACCCTTCTGATAGGATAGAAAGAGGAGAAGGAAGTTATACTAATTATTCTGGGTTGACACACATCACTCAAACAACATCACAAAAGCAAATTACGTGACTGTGAGCACAAGACTCCTTGAGACCTTGGTTTGTGCATACATTCCCCACTGCAATTCCTGTGTTAGAACAGTGCCTACACTTCCAAGGTACTTCACTGGTTGTAAAGTACTTTGGGAGGCTGTGAAAGGTAAAAGCTCAATGCAAATCATTCTTGCTTGGTTTCTCATAGAATCCCAACAAGTGCAGAAGGAGGCCATTCGTCCCAGAGTCTGCACTGACCACAATCCATCCAGCCTCAATCCCTATAGTCCCACCTATATACCTTGCTAGTCCCTCTGACACTAAGGGGCAATTTACCATGACCAATCAATCTGACCAGCCCATGTTTGGACTGTGGGAGGAAACCCACACAGGCACGGGGAGAATGTGCAAACTGCACATGGTGACCCAAACCACAAATTGAAGCCAGGTCCCTGATGCTGTGAGGCAGCTGTGCTAACCACTGTGCCACCATGCTGCCCGTTTTTGTCTTGTTTTTGTATGGGTGACACTTGGGGGTGGTGTGAAAGGAGTCAGGGAGATTATTGAAGAGCAACATGCAGCATGTCTGTGCAATCGCAGTTTCCCTCCCCAGTGTCTAACCAATCTGTCAGTGTGACTGCAAGGGAGACGGGGTGTGGAACAGGCACAGACATCCACTAAGTACAGTTTGCTGGAGACCTGACTGGGATGTTCCTCATTGCTGCCCACCCCATCACTTACCCCACTGCCTCAGCCCCACAAGCCTGCATGCATGCTGCTTACCTCTGCTGTTCTCACACATTCTGTTCAAAGCTGCAGAAACCTCCGGGTATGGGTGCAGCGAGCCAGCAATTCTGAGATTACAACAGCAGCGAGCCCTTCCTCCTACCCCTCTTGTTCTCCGAGCCCCAGCTCGTTCTGCCCATCAGTGTGCCCACAACCCGCCCCCTCAAACCCTCCACTGCCTCGGCCTCAGCCTCGCTTGCCTATTTCTATGTCGGTTCCAATATCTCGATACTACTGCCAACCCACTCACTATCATTCCATCACCACGTCCCAGGACACAGATTGAGCCTCAGGATCTCTCACTTTGCAATGACACCTCTTTGTGCCTCTAGCCCTTCGGATTGGTTGGTCTTTCTGCCTGTTTCTCTCTCCGTTCCCGAAAATCAGTTTGTCACCCCTCCATCTATCCTCCCTGGATAAATCCCACCTCCTCCAAGAGTCTCTCTCTCCCACAGTGAATCCTCTCCCCTTCCTCCCTTGTTGTGTCTCCCCCGCCTTTGGGATTGCTGTATCTTTCACTCCCTCTCTACCTATGTTTTTCTCTCTCTTTCCTTACTCCAGTGTCTCTTTCACTCCGTCCAACCTTCCAGACCTTTCTCTGCCTGTCTCTCTCTCTCTCTCCCCTCTTGAGAGTGTGGGGGGAAATCAGTCTCATTCCAAATCCCTCCCCTATCCCCAGAATCTTTCTACTTTTCCCCCACCCTCTGCTTTCTTTATCTCTGTCTAGTTTCTATCTCTTTTCCTCCCTTGTCTGTCTGTCTGTCTCTCTCTCTCCCCTAATACCCAAGATCTCTCCCCCTCAGGAATCTCTCTCCTTTTCTGTCCCCAACCCAGGGATCTCAATCCCTCCCTCTGGGATCTCTCTATCTCTCTCTATCCTCCTCAGGCCCAGTTGATGGGGATTTGCTCTCAGTCTGATTCCAGCTTCCCTCTCCCAGCCCCTCTCTCCCTCTCCAGCGATTGGCCTTGATCCCCGATCCTCTCCCAGCAGTTAGGCCCCAATCCTCGGACTCTCCTGATTCTCCTCCCGGACCCGCATCAGCTACAGCCCTGCCTGACACTGGGGACTGGTGCGCAGGCGCGCAGCGAGAATCCTGAATGGACGCACCGGGAAAGGGTCGGCCCCCGGAGGGGCGGGGCCTTCTGGAGTGGGCGGGGCCGGCTGGAGTGGGCGTGGTGAGACTGAGGGGCGGGTCCTGGAGGGGCGGGGTCTTCTGGAGTGGGCGGGGCCGGCTGGAGTGGGCGTGGTGAGACTGAGGGGCGGGGTCTTCTGGAGTGGGCGGGGCCTTCTGGAGTGGGCGCGGCGAGACCGAGGGGCGGGCCCTGGTGGTGGGGCCGCCCCATTCTTCGGGCGTGGCTCCGGCTGTGGGCGTGGTATCCGCGGGCTGTGGGCGGGGCAGTGTTTGTGGGCGGGGCTTGAGCTGTCCCCATCAATTCCCCTGCAGACTGGGGTGAGGATCCACATTTTTAAGTTTATTTACCAGTGTCACAAGCAAGCTTACACTAACACTGTAATGAAGTTACTGTGAAAATCCCCTAGTTGCCACAGTCCAGCGCCTGTTCAGGTACACTGAGAGAGATTCAGCATGGCCAATGCACCGAGCCAGCGTGTCCTTCAGACTGTGGAAGGAATGGGCGGCACAGTGGTTAGCACTGCCGCTTCACAGCACCAGGGACCCGGGTTCGATTCCCAGCTTGGGTCACTGTCTGCGTGAGTTTGCTCGTTCTCCTCGTGTCTGTGTGGGTTTCCTCCAGGTGCTCCAGTTTCCTCCCGCAGTCCAAAGACGTGTGGGTTAGGTTGATTGGCCATGCGAAAATTGCCCTTAGTACTGTTATTGTCCTGAGATGCCTAGGTTAAAGGGATTAATGGGTAAATTTGTAGGGATATGGAAGTAGGGCCTGAGTGGGATTGTGGTTGGTGCAGACTCGATGGGCCAAACGGCGTGTTCCTGCACTGTAGGATTTCTATGAAGCCGGAGCACCCTGGAGGAAAACCCTTGCCAATCTGGGAGAACGTGCACAGACAGTGACCCAAATCAGGAATTGAACCTAGGTCCCTGTGCTGTGAGGCAGCAGTCTAACCACTGTGCCACTGTAAGCTCTGCCTATTTAGCTAATTACCAATTCCTATTGAGTTAGTATTCAACAAGCCCAACTGGGTGGTCAGTTAGCAATTTCCCATGCAGGTCAAGGGAATTATCGCATTCATTCAAAAGTCTGATGGCAGCAGTGAAGAAGCTGTTCTTGAGTCAGTTATTACGTGGAATGTGTGAAACCAGACAACAGTGGTTAGAATAAGTGCAGTTTAGGCATAATGAAGATATGAATGTTTGCTTTCAGCAGCTGAGAGATGAGACATGGCAAAGTCACGCAATGTAATGGAAATGAAAATAGGTGGTCTCACTGATGATACATATATGAAGCTAAGTTTAACTTTCTTACCTAAGAAAGGATGTATATTTGCCATTACACAATCGTAATGCAACCAGACAGAGTCAACATGTTCTTGTGAGAGGGAAATTGTGTTTGATAAATTTATTGGAGCTCTTTGAGGATGTAACAAGTGAGGTGGATGAAGGGGAAAGGTACACGTAGTACATTTTGAATTTTCACAAAAGCATTTGATAAGATCCCATATAAAAGGTAACTGTGCAACATAGCAGTTTATTGTGTTGGGAATGATATATTAGCATGGGTAGAGAACTAACAGGAGCTAATGGAAGGCCACATTGATCAGTGCTGGGACCTCCACTACTTACAATCTATATTAGTGATTTGCATTATGAACAGAAAAGTTACCAGTTCAAACGACACTGAAGTTTTCTCTCACCATCCATCTGCAAAGAGAAAGCTGTTTTGAATGTGTTTTTAATTGGTGGCATATTTTCCCAACCTGTTAGTTTTTCTGTATTCCAAATTCCCTAGCAGATTTGCAGTTGCATGAACTCACGTTAAACTATTGCACGCATCGAAAAATTGTGAAAAGGAGGGTCTGCAACTTCAACTTCTGAATTCATAAAATAAAGGATAGGATAGACGGAAGGAGGTTTTACATTCCCAAGGCCCCACAGAAAATGAATATCAGTCCACGTTAAGAGAGAATATTCACTGGGTTGATTCCTGGGAGTAAGGGGTGCCTTATCAGGATATATTGTACAGAAAACTCATTGGAGTTTAGAATCACAGAAATTTTATAGTACGAAGGAGGTCATTTAGCCTATTGAATTGCAAGTTCTCTGTGAAAGAGCATTCTGCATTGTCCCAGTCCATAAAAACATAGACTCTCTACAGTGCAAGAAGAGA
Source organism: Sphyrna mokarran (assembly GCA_024679065.1). Lineage (NCBI taxonomy): Eukaryota > Metazoa > Chordata > Chondrichthyes > Carcharhiniformes > Carcharhinidae > Sphyrna > Sphyrna mokarran. The sequence goes on from JAGIQG010000009.1 coordinate 94,364,189, forward strand.
CCATCTGGCCATCAAAAGAACAAAAGAAAAGAACAAAAGAACAAAACAGCACGGGAAACAGGCCCTTCGGCCCAACTAACCTTACTCCGTCACCTCGATGTTCCCACCTCTACCCATGATCCCTGTCCATGTTTATAGATCAATGGATTAAATTTGAGACAACTTAGGGAGAATTTGTTTTGCCTAAATTAGCCTAAGAGCACATCTTTGGGATGTGGGAGGAAACCGGAGCATCCAGAGAAAACCCACACAAGCACGGGGAGAGTGCACAAACTTCCACAGACACGGGCCCAAATCCATGTTTCTGCACAGCACAGCAATAGTCACTGAGCTGTCGTGTTGCCTATCAAATGGTCCAGGTCAAGCGTACACTAACGAAGTAAAGCACTAGGATACTCTCGAAAAAAAATCCAAGAGCAGCCCTCTCACGACCCATCGCGTGTATGCCCCTTGTTAGACAACAAGGTGAACCACAGCACCTGTAGGATAAAAACAAGTACGTCAATATCATCATCTATTCACACACTTCCCAGGGACTCCCAAGGCTCATGATCCCTATTTTAAATCAGTTTTCTATACCCCTCCATTCCCATTCTGTTCATGTGCCCATCTAATTATTTCTTAAATAACTCCAGAGTGCCTGCCTCCACCACTTTACTTGGCAGCGCATTCCATACCCCCACCACCCTCTGTGTGAAAAAACTCCCTCTCGCATCCAAATTATACCTTACCCGCCTCACCCTAAGCTCGTGACCCCTCGTGCTATTCGAGTCCATCCTAGGAAAAAGCTTAACCCTGTTTACTCTATCTATACCCCTCGTAATCTTGTACACCTCTATTAGATCTCCTCTAAGTCTACGTCTTTCTAAGGAAAACAGTCCCAATTTGCCTAACCTCCCCTCGTAACTCAGACCTTCCATACCAGGCAGCATCCTGGTAAACCTCCTCTGCACTCTCTCCAGAGTCTCCACGTCCTTCCGGTACTAAGGCGACCAGAACTGGACGCAGTATTCCAAATGAGGTCTAACCAACATTTTATACAGCTGCAACATTAAAGGCCAGCTCTTGTACTCTATACCCCTTCCTATAAAGGCTAGCATACTATATGCTTTCTTCACAACCTTCTCCACCTGCTCTGCTACCTTCCGAGACTTGTACACCTGCACCCCCAAGTCCCTCTGCATTTATATACTCTTAATAGGTCTACCTTTTATCATATACCTCCCCCCTACATTCTTTCTCCCAAAATGCATCACCTCGCATTTATCAGGATTGAATTCCATCTGCCATCTATCTGCCCAAGCTGCCAGCCTCAAATCAAGTCTGTACCAACCTCCGAAAGGGCATCCCAGCCAGCTCCCCATTCCTGCTCTATCCCTGCACCCTTTGCATTTAGCATGGTCAATCCACCTAACCTGCACATCTTTGGACTATGGAAGGAAATTGGAGCATCCAGAGAAAACCCTCGCAGACACAGGGAAAATGTACAAACTCTGCACAGTCACCCAAGGCTGGAATCGAACTCCTGCAGTGCTTACAAACAGCGCCACTGTGTCATCCTATTTGCCCCTGTCTAATCTTGGTAATCTTGCACATTCTTTCTTTTCAGGTAACAATCCAATTCTTTTTGCAATATCTCTATCAAATCTGCCTGCCTCCATCATCCTTTCAGGAAGTTCATTCCAAATTCCAAAAAATAAATTTCCTCCTATCACTTCAATTATTTTGAATCTGTGCCCTAAAAGAACAAGAGGTGATTGGATTGGAACCCTGTGAGATTCTGGAGTCTTGACAAGGTGAATGCTGAGAATATGTTCCTCTTGTGGGAAAATCTAGAACCAGGCTATGTTTAAAGGTAAGGTGTCTTCCACTGAAGTTGGAAATAAGGAGAAGTTTCTTCTTCAGAGGATCATATTAATGAGGACTCTCTTCCCCAGGTAGCAGTGGAAGGTGGGTCATTGAATATACTCAAGACTGAGTTGGATGTTTGTTTTGATAAAAGAATGAATTGTGGGGTTTAGAAGGGAAAGGTCATTTCAGATGAACCATGGTCATGTTGAATGACAATGCAAGCTCCTGTTTCTTAAGTTTTTATATGCGATGTTGGGTAATAAGGCGAAGATGGCAATGATAAGCATTTTGGTAACTAGAAGAGAGAGTTGGGTGGCAATTGTAGATAGTTAGGTGACAATTCATAGAATCCCTACAGTGCAGGAGGAAGCCATTTGGCCCATCAAACTGGCACCACTACAATCCCACCGAGGCCCTATTCCCGTAGCTAAAAATTGGCCATCAAAAGCTGTCAATTGTAGACAGTTAGAATCATAGAATCCTACATTGCGGAAGGAAACCATTTGGCCCATCGAGTCTGCAATGACCACAATCCCATCCAGGCCCTATTCCCATAACCCCATGCATTCATCCTAGCTAGTCTCCCTGACACTAATAGGCAATTTAGCATGGCCAACCAACATAACCCACATATCTTTGGACTGTGGGAGGAAACTGGGGCACCCACGCAGACACGGAGAGAATGTGCAAACCAGGAGTCGAGCCTAGGTCCTTGGTGTTGTGAGGCAACAGTGTTAACCCTGTGTCACTGTCACTTCTCATGTCATTTGGGTGATAATTGTGAAGAGTTGGGTAGCAGTACTAGTGAGTTAGATGGAAGGGTCAAAGTTTGCCAATCTCATATTTTACGATTTTGTGGAGACACTCCTGTCTCCTGATTCCCTCACCAAGATGGCCACCTCTCTCCCTCACCAAGATGACCGACGGAGCTTTCCTTCACGATGATGCAACGCGTTTGCCCTCACCAAGATGGCCGACCCACCAGGCCCCCCCCCCTCCCTTCCCAAGATGGCAGACCGAACTTATCCCTTCACTAAGATGTCCGGCCTCCCGCTCACTGAGTTGGCAGCACGGACGCTTGCCTTTACCAAGATGGCCGCCCGACGGCCCGGTCGGAGCGCGACGGCACGCCGCGGTCACGTGGATTTCTTGAATTGCTGGGGAGGGGCCCTGCTGCCGTCGGGGTGGCCGGAGAACCGCCTGAAGGGGAGAGAGAAAGGGGAAAAAAAGTGGGTGCAGTCTGAGGGAGGAGGCCGCAGCCAGTCTGGGAAGGTCAAGCCAGCTGACCTGTTGGTCAATCAGAGGGGATGGATTAGCTGAGCTCCTTGTGAGAGACACAGGGGCTGAGGGAGAGATTCATTCTCCCCAGTACCAGTATCCCCCTTTCCCCAGGGGCTGGATCCTCACTGACCCTCAGCATCATCCACAATCTCAGGTATGGTCTGAGGGATGGAACTCATTCAGTAGCCAGCTCTGACCCAAGGGTCATCCAGACCCGAAACATTGGCTGTATTCTCTCTCAATGTGAAGATGCTAGTGTTGGACTGGGGACAATGAATTATTATTTTAATTAATAATAATTAATTATTATTATTACTATTCGAACACCTCTCCGCAGACGCTGTCAAAACTGCTGAGATTTTCCAGCATATTTCTATTTTTGTTCCAGATTCCAGCATCCACAGTCATTTGTCTTTATCTGTGAAGGGTCATATTGGACTCGTTAACCCGGCGTCTTTCTCTCCGTCTCCACAGGCGTAGTCACACCAGCTGAATTACCGTAGAACGACTATTGTGCAGAAGAGGCCATTTGGTCCGTCAAACCTGCACCGACTCTCCAACAGAGAATTGTAATTTATAATTGTCGCAAGCATTGGGATACAGTGAAAACTATTGTTTCTTGCGAGCTGATACGTTTTGTTTGTAACAGCTCTTATGCAGGCCCTCCCCACAGTGCTATTCCTGAAAACCTGCATATTTACCCCACAAATCATCCATCCAACAGCACTTTGGACATTAAGGAGCAATTTAGCATGGCTAATCCACCTAACCAGCATATCTTTGGACTCTGGGAGGAATTTGGAGCACCCGGAGGAAACACGTGGAGAATCTATAAACTCCATACAGAGAGTTACCCTTGGCTGGAATCAAATCTGCACTGGTGCTGTGAGGTAGCAGTGTTAATCTCTGTGCCTCCATGCTGCTCCAGTTCATTGGCACTTTTGTTTTTGTTTCAATAGCCCGGCTCAGCCTGGACCCCAAAAAGGTAGAAGCTTGCAACCCCTACTGCATCTCTCGCCTCCCCGCGAGGTCACAGAGCTCCTTATCCAGCTACCACCCGTCCAAACAGTGGGTGACTATAACCCTCCAAGATTGGATCTCAGAAATTCTTAGGGAATTGAGGTGGATGGACCTCTGCAGGAAATTCATTAGGAAGTTTAAAAAAAGTGTTTTATTTCCAAACAAGTACCAAGGACACTGGAAAATACAGCTGGTCTGCCATCGTCTCTCGAGAGAAACTGAGTTAATGTTCCGAATCCATAGATGCTTGTCAAAACATTGTTTTCTTTTTGATCTGTGTCATTTTTTTTCTGACTATTTCTCTTTAAAGTATTGCAAAATTGAAAGAGGGGGTGGATGGTTGTGGTCTGGGGTTAGGGGTCGGTGTGGGGTTAGGGGGATAATGGTGGTGTGTGGTCAGGGGGGAATGATGTGAGATCAGGTGGACGATGTGGAGTCAGGGATGGGTGTGGAGTTAGGAGGATGGTGGTCAATGTGGGATCCGGGGTCGGTGAGGGATCCAGGGTCGATGTGTGGTTGGGGATTGATGTCGGGTTACGGTCGGTGTGGGGTTATGGTCGGTGTGGGGTTAGGGAGTAGAAGTCGGTGTGGGATTGAGGATCGGTGTGAAGTTAGGGATCGTGTGAGGTTAGTGGGGAAAAGCTGGATAGTCGTGCATCGTCTGATTGGGTGAGGAGGGTTTATGCTTTATGCCAGGCCTGAAATGCGAGGCTGACGCACCCAGCGCAGTGGTGTGGGAGTGCTGCACTGCCTTGGGCATGAGATCATAAACCGACAGGTAGCTCCCTTCTCTCGAAAGGTGACGTCAAGTACTCTACAGTCACTAACATGCAAAAGAATAGGAGAATAGGGCCAGGGGTAGGGGGGAGGTGGTGGTGATGCCATCCTGCAATCCTGATTCAAGGTCACCGTGTGTGTATTACATTTGTGGGTGATTAACCTACAGGCTGACCCTGAACTGAAGTTCAGAAGAATGAGGGATGATGTTCTCAAAACATATAAGAACCTGAGGGGATTGACAGAGTGGAGACTAAAAGGATGGTGGTTCTTGTGGGCGAGATTTGTAGGACGGTCTTGATGCTTGCGGCGCCAGGGACCCAGGTTCGATTCTGGCTTTGTGTCACATCTGTATGGAGTTTGTACGTTCTCTCTTTGTTTGCATGGGTTCCCTCTGGGTGCTCTAGTTTCCTCCCCCGCTCCAAAGATGTGCAGATTAGGCACATTAGGGGCAGTGCTAAATTGCCGCTCGGTTTCAGAGCGACAAGCAGGTTAAATACGTGAGCTTACGGGGATAAGGCCTGGATGGGATTGTGATCGGTGCACACTCGATGGACCGAACGGCCTCCTTCTGCATTGTAGGGATTGTATGATTTTAGTCTATGAATTTTTTTCTCTTTTGAGTGTTAGACTGAGGAATCCTCTTCCCAGAAAGCAGTGAAAGCTTGATCAAGACTGAGTTAGATGCAATTTTAGTAGATAAAGGAGTTGAAGGTCATGGGGGATGCAGTAGAGAGAAAGGTGGAGTTGAGGCCACAGTCAGATCAGCCACATCTTTATGAATGGTACAGCAGACTTGAAGGGCAGAAAGGCCGACTCATATTCCTCAGTCCTATTACTGTGCACAAAATGGCTGCTGTGTTGCCTACATTAAAATGACAGCCACACTCAGAGTACGTCATTAGCTGTGAGACATTTTGGGATGTCCCGAGATAAGAAAGTGAGGCTCTATCTTTCATTGAATTTTTTTTTTACCAAATCTCAATTCTACTGTGATCTCCCAGGCTGGACGTGATGGATTTTCAAAGACAGCGAAGTAATGCAGCAGCTGCCTCTCATCGAGGGACTGGACTGAAGATTCCCCATCTGGAGGTGAGTACCTGTGGAAGGTATTGTACACCTACAAGGTGCAACAGTTCCCTGGTCAGACTCAATTACCTGATTGAATAGTGACAAATACCTGTGTTTTCATAATGCTTTTGATGGCAGGAATCTGCAGTTTCAAAGTAAGATTCACTGTTGGTTCGAAAGCCAGGATATGGAGGGAGGAGCTGTTATGTAACTCTATGCCTTAGCTGCATTGGGAATCTTTAATGGGGATAGTGCAGAGGGAGCTTTATTCTGCACCCAACCCCATGCTGTACCTGTCCTGGGATTGTTTGATGGGAGAAAACACAGAAAAAAGTCACGTTGGAGTAAAGGTCCCTCTACACAGTCTCAACAAACACTCTCAGGAAAGGTACAGCACGGGATTAGATATAGAGAACTTCCTGCACAGAATTGTTCGATGGGAGTAAACTCAGTAAGAAGTCTCACAGCTCCAGGTACACATCATTGTTTGATGGGAGGTTTACTCTATATCTAACTCTGTCTTGCACCTGTCCTGGGAGTGTTTGTAGGGGCACTGTGGAGGGAGTTCTGTGTTATGTAGTCCCGTGCTATATCATTCCTGGGAGTGTTTGGTGAGACAGCATAGAGGGACCTTTACTCTAACGTGAACAGTTACAACAGCATGGTGACACAATCGCTTGCACTGCAGCCTCACAACGCCAGGGACCCGGGTTTAATTCCCAGCTTGGGTCAGTGCCTTTGTGGAGCTTGCACGTTCTCCCTGTTTCTATGTTGGTTTCCTACAGGTGCTCCCATTTCCTCCCACAGTTCAAAAGAGTGCTGGGTAGGTGTATTGGGCATGTTAAATTGTCCCTCCGTGTACCTGAACATGTGGCGACTAGGAGATTTTCACAGTTACTTCATTGCAGTGTTAATCTAAAACTACTTGTGACACTAACAACTTAAACTTTAAATGGTCCGTTTCACTGTGCAAAGTACAATTGATGAATGTTCCTCACTGATTTTCACTGTATGTTGTTCCTCTGATCCAGGTTGACTATGGGGCGTGTGGAGCTGCAGTCTGACTGTGAGATGGAGATTGAGAAACTGGTACAAACGGCTGAAAGCCTGGAGAGTATCGTGGTGCAATGTTTTGGCCCTCAAGGTCGTCAGGTGCTGTTTGTCAGAGCCACTGGAGACATCCTCATCACCAAGGATGGGCGCACAATACTGGAGTCACTGCTACTGGAACACCCGGCTGCCAGGTTTGCACCAAAGTGGTGTAGTATTGGTTAGATACAGAGTAAAGCTCTCTTTATGGTCTCCCCATCAAACATGCACAGGGTTAGATACAGAGTAAATCTCCCTCTACACTGTCCCCATCAAACACTCCCAGGACAGATACAGCACAGGGTTAGATACAGAGTAAAGCTCCCTCTACACTGTCCCCATCAAACACTCCCCAAGACAGGTACAGCACGGGGTTAGATACAGAGTAAAGCTCCCTCTACACTGTCCCCATCAAACACTCCCAGGACAGGTACAGTACGGGGTTAGATAGAGAGTAAATCTCTCTCTACACTGTCCCCATCAAACACTCCCAAGACAGGTACAGCATGGGGTCAGATACAGAATAAAGCTCCCTCTACACTGTCCCCATCAAACACTCCCAGGACAGGTACAGTACGGGGTTAGATAGAGAGTAAATCTCTCTCTACACTGTCCCCATCAAACACTCCCCAAGACAGGTACAGCATGGGGTCAGATACAGAATAAAGCTCCCTCTACAATGTCCCAATCAAACACTCCCAGGACAGGTACAGCATGGGGTTAGATACAGAGGATGGGGGTTTTGGGGTGAGAGTTATGGGGTGGAATTTGCAGCGTGGGTATTAGTGGGTGAGGAGGTAGAAGCTGAGGATCAGGGTGCTGTTTGTTGCTGATGATCTGTATCGAGTTGTGTCCTTTTATTCGCAGGTTGATGGTGCAGAGTGTGTCAGCTCACTGCAACCTCGTTGGAGATGGAGCCAAGTCCTTCATCCTGTTACTTGCTGCCACGCTGCGGGCATCGCGAGCGGAGATTGGAGACAGGGTGCCCATCTGCCAGGCTGCCCGGCGACTCCAGCTAGCCAGAGGGCTGGCCCGGCTGGAGCAGGAGGTGCTGGGACCAGTCCTGACCAGGCGCCTGGCCCCCCGCTGCAGCTCAGCCCTGCGTCTCTCCGGCCGGCACCCCTACTTACCCGGGGAACAGGCTTCCCGGGTCCTGGGCACCTACTTCGGGGGCAAAGTCAGCCCATCCCACGCCCCCTTCCTGACCCGGCTGGCCTGTGAGTTCCTGCAGCGGCTGGGGGATGGGGTGACAGAACCGGCACTCAGCCTTGCAGCCGACTGCTTCTCTGGCCTGCAGGCGACGGTGCCAGGTTTGCCTGTGGGCAGCAGCAGGGTGCTGGAGGGGCTGCTGCTGAGCCGCAGCTTCTCGCTGCGCTGCGGCCAGGGGGAGACCAGAGTGCTGGTTGCAGCCAGTAGCCTGCAGCCCCCTCTGACCGAGGCCGGTTACACCCTGCAGCTGGAGTCACCGGCCGGACTGGCAGAGGCTCGGCGCTGGGCCCGGCTCCAGGCCGAGGAGGCCCTGGCTCGCCTGCGGACCCTGGGGGTGGGGCTGTTGCTGTCGGGATCCCGGCAGCCGCCCTGCGTGCTGGAGCTAGCCCGTCAGCAGGGCATCTCGGTTGTGGACTGCCTGCCAGACGAGGACCTGCACCTGGTCAGGAGGCTGACGGGAGCCCAGCCGCTCTCCCGGGTGACAGAGGCCCAACTTGCAGACACCGTACCGGCCAGTTTCGCCAGGCCAGTCCCGCTGGGGCCCGGCAGGCAGGTCCTGGTGGGATTCTCGGGTTCTCACAGCTTGCGGGCCCACTGCCTGGCAGTCTGCGCGCCCGCTCTGGGACTGGCAGAGCAGCACCGTGACGTCATCCACGGTGCCTTCAAACTGCTGATGTTCCTGCTGCCCAGGCCTGAGAGAAGGAGCAAGACACAAGGAACTGGAGGTCTAGAGAGAAGGAGCGAGATACAGGGAACTGGAGATCTGGAGAGGGGGAGCAAGAGAGAGGGAACTGGAGATCTGGAAAAATGGAACGAGAGAGAAGGAACTGGAGGTCTGGAAAAACGGAACGAGAGAGAGGGAACTGGAGGTCTGGAGAGAGAGAACAAGACAGAGGGAACTGGAGATCTGGAGGAAGAGAACGAGAGAGAGGGAACTGGAGATCTGGAGGAAGAGAACGAGAGAGAGGGAACTGGAGATCTGGAGAAAGAGAACGAGAGAGAGGGAACTAGAGATCTGGAGAAAGAGAATGAGACAGAAGGAACTGGAGATCTGGAGAGGAGGAGAGAGAGACAGAGAAGTGGAGATCTGGAGAAAGGGAACAAGAGACAGGGAACAGGAGGTCTGAAGAGGGGGGGTAAGAGACAGGGAACCAGGAAGCTGGGCAAAGCTGAGGATCAGATGATCACTGGTGGTGAGGGTAGGCCACAGTGCCAGCTAGCAGATCCACCAGCCTGGCGAGTGCCCTGGGAGCAGAGTGAATGGGAGCCTCCGGCCGGTAGTGTTCTGCCCCCAGGCGGTACCTTTGAGTTCCTGATGCACCATTTCCTCCGGTGTGAAGCCGAGAGCCAGCTACAGCCTAACACCAGGGCAGCGTGTAGGATCGTTGCGGACGCCTTGCTGAACGTCCCCAGGCACCTTCACCCGTGGGCAGACCGAGGCAGGGACTTCCTGCAGGCCCATGCCAACTTTGCAGCCAATCTTCGGGAGCAGGGAGTGCCGCCAGCGGTAGAGGGGCCCCTGGAGGTGGTGGCCGCCAAGCAGTGCCTGCTGGTCGCCGTGATCCGGTGCCTGAGGAGCCTGCTCACCATCGAGCGTGTCATCGCCGTCTGCGGCAGGCTCCGGAAGAAACCGCCGGCAGGGAGCGAGGATTCGGAGTAGACTGGAATTCGGTGCCAGCAGCAGCGGAAACCCATCACTGCGAGCTGATCGTCTTCCGGAAAACCTGTTACCTCAACAGCAACATGGCCAGGAGGGACAGGAAGAGGTGGTAACCATCACTACGGCAACCCCATCTCCAGGAGAGGTGTGAGTCACCCAGGCAACCCATTACCGGAGGCCAATCACCAAGAGACAGGTTACCAGTTGAAACATCACTGAGACAGCCAAAACTATCACCCAGAGAGGCATCCCAAGGTGTGTTACTAAAAAAGCTGCCATTCCATTGTATCGCGGCACAGAAGACCTTTCGGCCCATCATGCCTGCCTCTTTGAAAGGCTTATACCAGTAATGCAGACTGGCCTATTCTTTCCGTATAGCCCTGCAAATTTCACTTTGCCAACTATTTATCCAACTCCCAGGAATTTTCAGAAAACCCTTTAAGAACCTATGAACAGAAACCAAGAAACAGTTCCTTATCTCCCATTCTTGAACAGTTATTAGTATATTTAAAAATGTCAGTTCCAAACATCTAAGAGGGCAACAGATAAAATACTTGAGGAACTCTGTTCAAAGAGAGTGCAGTGCTTGAGACTGTTGGTGTTTAGTGATGTACAGAGAGAGAGAGATGCCTTCTGACCTTCCCCGGCCCTTTAACTGGCTCCTTTAAACAGGCTGTCAATTGGAGCTAAGCAGATTCCCAACTCCGCACCACCCTCCTGGAGACAATAATGCAACATCTAAGAACGCTAATTCCCGTTACAGTTCTGAGGGGCAATCAAGAATCCCGGCATAATTATCAGAGGCAGAGACCCTGCATTAATCAGAGGATTTCAGTTGATGGACGTGTTTACTGACAATGTTTTCAGAATAAAGTTACATAATTGAGTTGTGAGTTGTCATTAATATTGAGACACCAGAGCACAAGAAATGGTGTGGGACCCAGAGTAGATCTGGCTCGACAGGGAAACCTGCCCCAGAATCATTAGTGGCTGTCGTACCCAGTTTTGGAACCAACTTCCAACGCTTGTGGGGTGTGTCGGATAGCCCTGGCTGTGGATCCAGGGCAGTATGGATCATAGCTCAGGCGACCGTCCCAGGCTTCCATTTCCCACCACAAACACCGTCCCTCTCACTAACAGAGTGGAGGGCACTCGCTGACTGCTGCAGTTCACTTTGATGATTCAGCGGGTTTACCCAGCCAATCTCCAACTCACTCCCTGTTTCATGCCAAGGGGGAAGGTGAGAGACATCAGGCCAGGTTCCTGGACAGTACATGTACGAGCACTCCCCTCAACCCTCCGACAATTGGGTGACACTTGCTGTCCGGGTGATGCTAAAGGTTAGGCACTTGGGTGTAAAGAGAATGGGCAGCTCTCAGGGAACAGGATCCCAGTGAGGTGGCAGGATCCATTAGTCAAATCCAAGTGAGATGTTGCCAGTTCTGCCCACACGTTCTCTTGGTCTCCTGTACCTTTTTCGAACATCACATGAAAAGCCCTCCTGTAAAAGAGACATAACGCAAACGCTATCAGTTCAGATCCTTCCTTTTACCACCAACTCAGACCGAATTTCAAATAGATCAGGAACAGACCATTCAACCTTTCGAGCCTGCTATGCCATTTAATAAGATCGTAAAGTTTAAAATTTATTTATCAGTGTCAGAAACAGGCTTACATTAACATTGCAATGAAGTTGCGGTGAAATTCCCTTAGTCACCACACTCTGGCATCTGTTCGGGTACACAGAGAGAATTTAATATGGCCAATGTACCTAACCAGCATGTATTTTGGATTGTGGGAGCAAACCGGAACACCCCGAAGAAACCCACACCAACATGGGGAGAACATGCAGATTCCACGCAGACAGTGACGCAAGCCGGGAATTGAACTCGAGTGTCTGGCACTGTGAGGCAGCAGTGCTAACCACTGTGCCACCATGCTTATGGCTGATCTGATAAGACCCTCAAATGACATTCCATTTACAGGGATGGTGGGTAGCACTGGTTAGCTTTGCTGCCTCACAGCACCAGAGACCCGAAGTTCGATTCCTGGCTTAGGTGACTATCTGTATAGAGTTTACATGTTCTTCCCTTGCCTGCATGGGTTCCTCCCAGTGCTCGGGCTTACCTGCAAAGGTCAAAGACATGTATATTAGGTGGATATTTGGTAAGTGTGTGGTTCTATGGGGTGGAGGAGAGAGCATGGATGGGATGCTCTTTTGGTGCAGACTTCTATTGTGCCCCAATAATGTATCACCCATCCTCCCTCCCTCCCTCAACCTTTTAGATATTAATGGTCATGTGTTTGGAAGTGATATCTAAGGAGCCTTGGTGAGCTTCCGTAGTGCATCTTGTTGATGGTACACGCATTTGCCATTTTATGTATGAATGAGTGAATGTTTGTGGAAGGGATAGCAATCAGGTGGGCTGGTTGGTGCTGAGCTTCTTGAGTGTTGTTGGAGCTGCGCCCATCCAGGCAAATGGGGAGTATTCCATCACACTCCTGACTTGTGCATTGTAGATGGTAGACAGGCTTTGGGGAGTTAGGAGGTGTGTTACTTGCCACAGGATTCCCAACCTCTGATCTGCTCCAGTAACCACAGTATTTGTATAGTTGTGCACGTATTTACACGGTGTGAAGTGCTGGTCAAGTTGAATGAAGCAGACTGTGGTTCGTCTGCAGCCCATTGTCACATCCAACTCCCTGCCTGCCCAGATGGGCTCAAGTTTGAGAGTTTCACCTGTCACCTCCAGGCTGGCTCCCGTGATGTAGCTGCTGTCATCGGAGGCCAAGAAAGAACAGGCATCGGCAACTTCTGCAGAGAGACAGAGCAGTCAGAAACCACAATTAGTAACAACACAGCCTGCTTCACGCCTACTTACACAAAGCAATGCTGTGGTCACATTTACTCACACAAAGCATATGTCATATAATCATATAGTGCAGAAAAGTATACAGACTTGCACTGAATTGCACTTCACGCAACAACCAGCCTAAATGATCGGCCTCTTATTCTGAGACTGCGTTTTAGATTTCCCAACCAGCAGAAACAATTCACCCCACCAACCCCCTTCAGAATTTTCCACATTTCAATGAGATCGCCTCTCGTTCTCCTTAACCCCAGAGAATTGAAATCCAATTTATGAGATGGCACAAAGAAAGGTAGGAAGGTATGTTGTGAAGAAGATGTAAGAAAGTTGGAATATAGTGTTCAATCCAGGTCGCCACATTACCAGAAAGATGTGGAGGCTTTGGAGAGAGTACAGAATTTTACCAAAATGTTGCCTGATATGGAGGACGTTAGCTATGAGGAGAGGTTGGAGAAACTTGGTTTGTTCTCACTGGAACGACGGAGGTTGAGAGGCGAACTGATAAAAGTCTACAAGATTATGAGAGACACGGACAGAGTGGATAGTCAGAAGCTTTTTCTCAGGGTGGAAGAGTCAATTACTAGGCAGCATAGGTTTAAGGTGTGAGGGGCAAGGTTTAAAGGAGATGTATGAAACAAGTTTTTTTTACACAGGATGGTGGATGCCTAGAATTCACGACCGGGCAAGGTAGCGGAAGCAAATACGATAGTGAGTTTTAAGGAGCATCTGGACAATATGTTAATAGAATAGGAATAGAGGGATATGGTCCCCAGAACAGTAGCGGGTTATAGTTCAGTCAGGCAGCATGGTTGGTGCAGGCTTGGAGGGCTTAAGGACCTGTTCCTGCGCTTTAATTTTCTTTGTTCTTTGGTCTCCCCCACTCTTACATCCCTACTCCCTCAGCCACAGAAACATAAGCACCTCTCCCCCATTCCTGCGTCCCCATTCCCCCAGCCACAGGAACATACGCACCTCTCTCCCATTCTTGCGTCCCCACTCGCTCAACCACAGAAACAAATGCACCCCTCAATTCCCACGCTCTAACTCCCCCATCTGGGACAGCAGAACTGACTCAATCCAGCAAGGGTCAGCTCCTACAAGGGAGGTGGGATGGGGAAGAAGTTTTCGGATTAAGGGTTAAACCCCAGAGTTCCTCGTCTGCTGGGCACAAAGCATGTGCCCCAGCCCCTGACAATTTCTCTTGGAAGATTTCTACCTTACATTCTAGCCGCTATCTATCCCTCAGCGAATATCACACGCGCACCAAGAGAAAGAACAAAAACAGATGATCTGGCCATTGTCGCATTGCTGCTTGTGGGATCTTGCTGCGCGCCAATCACATTTCTTGCATTTATAAGAATGACCGCACATCAGGAGGAGGATATGATTTGCCAGCTCCATGGTGCTTTGGGGATATCCAGAGATGTGGTGAGCGTGCTACATAAATGTAAGTCTTTACATTACAGAGACAGAGAGACAAGGCTCTCACCATGGTCCTTAAGAGAAAGTGTGATAAACAGAAAAGGATTTGCCTTTAGTGGGAGGCAATGGTCAAGTGGTATTATCTCTAGACTATTAATCCAGAAACTTAGCTAATGTTCTGGGGTCCCGATATGACAGATGATGGAATTCAAATTCAATTTTTAAAAAATCTGGAATGAAGAATTTACCGATGACCATGAAACTACTGTTGATTGTCAAAAGAACCCATCTGTTTCACTAATGTCCTTTAGGGAAGGAAATCTGCTGTCCTTATCTGATCTGGCCTACAGAGCCACAGCAATGTGGTTGACTCTTAACTATCTTCTAAGGCCAACTAGGTATGGGCAATAACTGCTGGCCCAGCCAGTGACATCCATGTCCCACGAATAAATAAAAAAAATTTACAATTGGGTCTTTTAACCTGGTGAAGGTTCCTACAGCATTGTTACGGGAGCGGTTACCAGACACACACTGATAGCTGGCCATATTAGAAACAAAGACAGTGCTGAAAAATCTCAGCGGGTCTGGCAGTGTCTGTAGAGAGGGAGAATCCAAGTTATCGTTCCGAAATGATTCCTCCTTGGGACTGAAGAGAGGCAGGAATGGGACACGATTTTGTTTTTGGAAAGGGAATATCAAGGCAGAGGACAGTCACAGAGGCAGATCTGAACAAACTGTGTAGAGGAAAGAGAGAGAGAGTGAGATAGAGAGCATTACAGAGGGAATCCCAGAACACAGAGGTCTCAAGCAGATAAAGACAACACATGACCAGCGATTGGACAAGGGATACATGGGGGCGGGATCGAAGGTAGGGATCTTGAGAACCTGGAGGAAGTGACGAGGTGGGTGGGACTCTAGATGGATTCGATAAGAAAGAATTCCGCACTCCAGTGAGCCGTGGATGATCTGACATTGACCACATTTCCGGCTAGGATAGAGAAGGTTTTTGTTCAGTGCATGGGGGAATTTGGGGACAGGGGAATGGGTAGGGACAATGTAGTTGAGGCCCAAGATCAGCTGTGATTGTATTGAATGGCAAGGCAAGCTTGACAGGCCATGTTGTCTACTCTTGCTCCTATTTCCTATGGGATACATGAGTAGTGGCCCCAACCAATGTAAGCCCTTACATACCACAAGCTGGACCACACCATGCTCAGAAGGTCAAAATCTTGGCTCAGACTCAGTATTCCTATTTCCACATTTTCCTGTTTTTTTCTGAGCGATGTTCTCTACAACTGAAGTGAGTCATACTCACCCGAAGTGTCTCCCAGTCGTCCCAGGGGCACCATCTGCAAAACCTAGAGGGATGGAAGGGGGGAAAATCATATTGCATCAATGACAACAGCACAGTCTAGGCCTCTTACTGTGCCCCACCCTCACTTCCTAAAGCTGCTACCCTTGCAGTTTGGATGGGCACTGGACTGGAAGCCCCCATTAGTCACCCTTCTTCCTTCTACATGTGAGTCTCAAGACCAAGCGTCGCTCGGTAGATTGATCACTTAGCCAACTTCTCGTCATGCAACACCATAAGAGGTTCACCAATTAATACTGATTAGTCCCTAGTTCGTCGTGGCTTTCAATGTCATCCAAATTGTCTTCATTGAGTGGGTGCAAAATCTCAACATATGAATTACCTTGACAAAAAGCTGCGTTGAAGAGACACAGGTCACCACAGTGCTGGGCATTGAGGGATACGCTTGGTTCAGGCAGCTGGAGAAAGGCCTCACTCAGAGCCCTGCTCCCTCGCGTTGAGTCCGAGGGAAATAACTGTGAGGTTGTACAGCGCTGCAGCCTAATGCAAGCCTGTTCAATATGTGATGCCACCAACAGTAAACAATTGCTGCAAAATCTCAGCAGGTCTGGCAGCACACATGGAGTGAGGGACGGAGTCAATGTTTCAAACTGTTTGTTTCTCTCCACACAGACATTTCTGGTCTGCTGAGGTTTTTCAGCATTTTCTGTTTTTATTTCAGATCTTCAACTCCCACAATGTTTTGTTACATTTATCTCCTACTTAAGCAAACAAGACACTACTTAGTCAATAACCCACTTAATAATGTAATTGATCAACTTTGTCAATAATTTACATAATCTACTAATAATCTACCTAATCTATTAATAATCTACTTAACCAACTTAATTTATCAATAATCAATTTAACAACAATCAATTTAATAACAATCAATAATTTATCAACCAATACTCTGCTTAATCTATCAATAATATACTTAACTTACTTAACCAATAACCTACTTAATCTACCAATAGCCTATTTAATCTATCAATAATCTATTTAACCTAATGAATTTATCAATAATCTATTTAACCTAATGAATTTATCAATAATCATTATCAATAATCAATTTAATAAGTACATAATCTATCAACAATTTACTTAATCAATTACTTACTGAATCAACCTACTTAATCTATCAATAATCTACTTAATAACACCAGGTTAAAGTCCAACAGATTTGTTTGGAATCACGAGCTTTTGGAGCACTGCTCCTTCATCAGAAAGCTCATGATTCCAAATAAACCTGTTGGACTTTGAACTGGTGTTCTCAGACTTCGGACTGTCCCCAACCCAGTCCAATGATGGCATCTTCACATCATGACTACTTAATAGCCTACCTGATCTGTCAATAATTTACTTAATCTTTCAATTATCTATTTAATTAATAACCCACTAAATAAATAAATGTTTCAATCAATCAATAACCCCTTCAATGCGTAACAGTCTCTTTAAACAGTAAAAAGCTGAAGCAATAACTAACATTTCAATCCCCACTCAGGCAATTAATTGTCAGCTGAATTAGGGATAATTCATAAAATGTGTATTTACATTGCGTGCACCAGGAACAGATGATCAGGGTATATTCTGGGAGTGTTTATATTTAAAATTGTATTGGAATGCCACATTTGATGATGAAAGAAACAACTGCAGCTTCTATGGGTTTTGGCACGGAGATATGTCTACAATGAGGTTTCAAGTTCAAAACAAGGACATAATGTTGCAATGGACTCAAATAAACAACAGAAAAACATCAGAGCTACTTGAGATCCATTTTCCACTACAATACTTATTCTCTGATTCCACTTGAAGGTAGACATTTGCTATATCTGTTTAAAGATGTCAACGCCAAAAGGAGCTGTATCCTGCATATGTGTAAAAGCACAATATATGTGTTTGTGTGTGTGCATAACTTCATCATGTATGCAACTGTACGCTGTGTTTGTATGACTGCATGGTATGAGTATAACTATTGTGTGTAAAACTGCACCCAGTGTACGTAACATCATTCCTGCATTTGTGTGTATTACTATCATGTGCATGTAATTGTATCCTGCGTTCATGTCTGTGTAACTAGCTGTATTTTGTATTTGTGTGTGTAACTATCATTGTATATTTACAATCCAATATTTTTACTGGTGATTAAACATTTGTGCCTTACCTTGTCCAACACCTTTTGAGGGACTTTAGCAGCCATTGGTGTATCAACGAATCCTGGGAGGATAGTGTTGCACCTGATTCCAAACCTGAAGCAACAGGCAATGTAAAACACTGAAGTGAAATAGGCAGGATTGGCTGACTCACAGCAAACACACTGTGTGACACAGACTGAAATGTATGCAGTAACACACCATATAATACACAGCGTTACACATTCAGTAACACAGATTCAACAACACAGAGTAAAAGCCCACACTGTCATCTCTGGATAATATACACAGCATATATATATATATACACACACACGCAAAGTAACAAACCGTTTCACGCACACACAATATATCATTGATAACGAGCCAATGACTATCTCCAGTGAGAGAGAATCTAAAGCCATGGTCAGGATCATCTCCCCTCAATGCTGAAGCACCCTATACAGACATCCTGGCGGTTACCATTGACGAAAAGCTGAACTGGACTAGTTCAGTTGAAATATTGTGGTTACCAGAGCAGGTCAAAATCTAGGAATCCTGTGGTGAGTAAATCACCTCTTGACTCCCCAAAGCCTTTCCACCATCTACAAGACACAAGTTAGGAGAGAGACGGAATAGTCCCCACTTGCCTGGATGAGTGCAGCTCCAACAACACTCAAGAAGCTCAACATTGTCCAGGACAAAGCAGCTCACTGGATTGTCATCACATTCACCAATGCACAGGGACAGCAGTGTGTACCATGTACAAGATGCACTGCAGCAACTCGTTCACTGTCACTGGATTAAGATCTTGAAACTACCCCCCCAGCCCCTCAGCAAAGCACTGTGGCTGAATGTATATCAGTCAGACTGCAGAGGCTCAATGGTAAACTGTAGGCAAAGTAGTATGCAACATCAATAAGACAGAGTATAACATATGCACACACATACTTGAAGACAAAGTGTGGAGTACCTGGCCAGTTCTTTCGCACTGGTCTTTGTCAGAGCCACCACTCCAGCTTTGGATGCTGTATAATTTGCCTGTCCCACATTTCCCACCTGAAAAAGTGCACCAAAGGATGATTAAGTCTCACAAAGATGCAAAGCAATCATCCCACCCCTGCCCAATACCCCAAAGACAGTCTAACTATCTACCTACCCACCCACCTTTCTTCCCACAGCAGCTTCTCTATGGGGCTCAACCTGAACAGGACTGTGTGAAGCCCTCTTCCCTCCAATTCCACCCCACCATCTCCCAGACATTAAACCCACAGCCGCTGCCCGGGGTCAATTTCATTCTGGGAGATATTCATTTGGATCTCGAATCAGACAGTGAGGTTCAAGGGCACAGGCCCGGGCACTTTACTGGGTCAAACACTGCTTTCTGCACTCCTCGCTCCCCCTTCCCTCCCCAGAGCTTCAGTGAACTGATGAACATCACCACTTGGAGGTTCTCTTTCAAGTTGCTTACCATCCTGACTTGGAAATATTTTGGCTGTTCCCTCACTATTGGTTCAAAATCCTGGAATTTCCTTCTGAACTGCACTGTGGATGTACCTATACTACAGGGACTGCAGCGGCTCAAGAAGCCACCTCACCACCTTCTCAAGGGCAACCGGGGATGGGCAATAAACTCTGGAACTAGCCAGAAATATCCACATCTCACAACTGAACTTAAAATTAAATCACTCCAGGTTTTTGTCCAAATTTATATTTATACTTCTGTAACCCTTTCGACCCTGAACATCCTCATGTTACATCTCTCCCAAATTATTTGTCCAAAGGATTAACTTCAAACTTCACTCTCAAGGGTGACACAGTGGTTAGCACTGCTGTCTCACAGCGCCAGGGACCCGGGTTCAATTTTGGCCTCAGGTGATGGTTCCTATGGAATTTGCACTTCTCCTATTGTCTGCATGGGTTTCCTCCGGGTGCTCCAGTTTCCTCCCACAGTCCAAAAATGTGCAGGTTAGGTTGATAGGCCGTGCTACATTGCTCCTCATTTTGGGGAGATTAGCATTAAATATGTTATGGAGATAGGGCCTCTTGTCATACAGGCTCGATGGGCCAAATGGCCTTCGATACTGCAGGGATTTTATGATTCAACCTTCTTGAGCAGCTACGATCCCTCTAGTGAGATACATCTACAGTGCTGTTAGGGAGGGAGTTCCAGGATTTTGACCCAGCAACACTGACAGAACGGAGATAGATGTGTGAAGAAATGCTTCCTAAACTCACTCCTCGAACTAATCAATACTCACACTCTCCCCTTTCCTGCCCTCTACGTGTTCCCAAACTTCTCACCGGACTGAGAGTTTGTCTTCCAGAACAAAACCCCTCACAAGGAACTCATGGGAGACGTAGGGCAGAAAGCATCAGCCGGAAGAGAGAACAAAAACACACAGAAACATTTCCTTAATTAGTTACTCAGGGGATATGGGTGTCACTGGGTGGGGCCAGAATTAAGTATCCTCCATAACTGCCCTTCAACTGAGTGTCTCGCTAAGCCATCTTGGAGGGCATTGCTGTGAGTCTGGAGCTTAAAGTGCGTCAGATCAGATAAGGTCAGCTGATTTCCTTCCCTAAAGGATATTACTAAACTGGATAGGTTTTTAACAACAATCAACAATGATTTCAGGTCAGCATTAAACTTTTAATTCCATATTTTAATTGATTTCAGTTTTCACCATTTGCTGATTCAAACCCAGGTCCCCAGAGTATTATTCTGGTTATCTGGGTCACTGGCCCAGTGACAATGCCACTACGCATCTCCTCCCCTCAGTTAAGTGCCTCGAGTACTTGTAAAGAGAGACTGTTGGGATGTCACTTGGAAGCAGACATATTGTAAATAAAACTATTATTAATAAAATAATTACCTGAAGTTCCATACTTCACTAACTGACTTGGGATTGAATTAGCAATAAGTTAGTTTCAAGTCAGGATGGTGTGTAGCTTGATGGGGAACTTGGATGTGGAGGTGAAACCATGCATTTGTGACACCTGCCCTTCTATGTTTCAGATCCCAGATCTGGAAGGTGCTATCAATTAAGTAAATTAAACAGCTATAGAGAGAACATAGACCCCAACCAGCCAGGGCTATCCCTTCGCACGGTGACACAGGATGGCACGGTGGCACAGTGGATAGCATTGCCACAGCAGCAGTCTCTCAGGTTCAATTCCTGGCTTGGGTCACTGTCTGTGTGGAGTTTTCATGTTCTCCCTGTGTCTGCATGGGATTCCTCCAGGTGCCCTCCAACAGTCTGAGAGATGTGCTTGTTAGTTGCATTGGCCTTGCTAAATTCTCCCTCGGTGTACCTGAACAAGCACTGGAATATGGCAACAAGGGTTGCCATATGCAACATAGTAACTTCATTGCAGTGCTAATGTAAGCTTACTTGTTTATTAATAAAATAAATAATATAATACCCACATAGAACATAGAACATTACAGCGCAGAACAGGCCCTTCGGCCTTCGATGTTGCGCCGACCAATTAGGAAAAAGCAATGACCCTCTAACCTAAACCATTCCCTTTTGTCCATAAACTTATCTACTAACCTCTTAAACGCCACCAAACTTGGCGCATCTACAACTGCAGCAGGCAGGGAATTCCATACCCTTACCACCCTCTGGGTAAAGAACCTACCTCTGACATCCATCCTATAACTACCACCCCTTAATTTACAGCTATGTCCCCTCGTGCTAGCTTTCTCCATCCGAGGAAAAAGGCTATCACTGTCCACCCTATCTAAACCTCTAATCATCTTATATGTTTCAATAAGGTCTCCTCTTAGCCTCCTTCTTTCTAATGAAAACAACCTCAAATCCCTCAGCCTCTCTTCATAAGACCTGCCCTCCATACCAGGCAACATCCTGGTAAACCTCCTCTGTACCTCTCCAATGCCTCCACATCTTTCTTATAATGTGGGGACCAGAACTGCACACAATACTCCAAGTGCAGCAGCACTAGAGTTTTGTACAGTTGCAACATGACGTTGCGGCTCCGAAATTCAATCCCCCTACCAATAAAAGCTAAGACTCCATATGCCTTCTTAACAACCTTATCGACTTGAATGCCAACTTTCAGGGATCTATGCACATATACACCAAGATCCCTCTGTTCTTCAATACTATTAAGAGTCCTACCATTAGCCCTATACTCTACACATTTGTTATTCCTGCCAAAGTGAATTACCTCACACTTTTCCACATTAAACTCCATTTGCCACCTCTCGGCCCCGCTCTGCAACTTGTCCAAGTCTCTCTGCAAACTATAACACCCCTCTTCACTATCTACCACTCCACCGACTTTAGTGTCATCTGCAAATTTACTAATCCATCATTCAATACCCTCATCCAGATCATTTATAAAAATTACAAACAGCAGGGGCCCCAAAACAGATCCCTGAGGTACACCACTTGTAACCGAACTCCACGATGAATAAATTCCATCAACCACCACCCTCTGTCTTCTATCAGCTAGCCAATTCCTAATCCAATTAGCTAAATCACCTCAATCCCATACATCTGCATTTTCTGCAGAAGCCTTCCATGGGGCACCTTATCGAACGCCTTACTAAAGTCCATATATACCACATCAACTGCCTTACCCCCATCCACCTCTTTGGTCACTTTTCAAAAAACTCAATAAGGTTAGTAAGGCACGACCTACCCTTCACAAAACCATGCTGACTATCCCCAATCAATTCATTTCTCTCTAAATAACTAAAAATCCTATCCCTAATAATTCTTTCCAATACTTTGCCCACAACAGAAGTAAGACTCACCGGTCTATAATTCCCAGGAAAGTCTCTATTCCCTTTCTTGAACAATGGGACCACATTCGCTATCCTCCAGTCTTCCGGCACTATACCCGTAACCAACGACGACCTGAAGATCAGAGCCAGAGGCTCTGCAATCGCCTCTCTCGCCTCCCAGAGAATCCTAGGGTAAATCCCGTCTGGCCCAAGGGACTTATCTAACTTCAAACCCTCAAGAATATCTAGCACATCCTCCTTATCTACTTCAATACTTTCCAATTTACAACTCTGTATCCCAGTGTTCTCCACAACTACATTTACATCTCCCTGCGTGAATACCGAAGAGAGATATTTGTTCAGTGTCTCTCCAATCTCTTCAGGCTCCACGCACAACTTCCCACTGCTGTCTCTGACAGGCCCTAATCTTGCCCTAACCAATCTTCTATTCTTAACATATCTAAAGAAAGCTTTAGGATTCTCCGTGATCCTATCAGCCAAAGTCTTCTCGTGTCCCCTTTTAGCTCTTCTCAACTCACTCTTTAGCTCCCTCCTGGCTAATCTATAGCTATCCAGTGCACTAACTGAGCCTTCAAGTCTCATCCTGACATAAGCCTCCTTTTCCCTTTTAACCAGCGAATTAACTTTTTTAGTACACCGTGGTTCCCTTACTCGACCATTTCCTCCTTGCCTGACAGGGACATACTTATCAAGGACTCGCAGCAGCTGCTCCTTGAATAAGCTCCACATTTCAGATGTTCCTAGTCCCTGTAGTTTCCTAGTCCAATCTATGCACCCTAATTCTCTCCTGATGGCCTCATAATTACCCTTCCCCCAGCTATACCTACTGCCCCCAGCTTCATGCCTATCCCTGTCCATCACTAAGGTGAACGTAACCGAATTGTGGTCACTATCACCAAAATGTTCACTAACTTCCAAGCCTAACACCTGGTCTGGCTCATTGCCCAGCACCAAATCCAATGTAGCCTCACCTCTAGTTGGCCTATCTACATACTGAGTCAAAAAACTTTCCTGCACACTTTGTACAAAAACTGACCCCTCTAACGAGCTAGAACTATAGCTATTCCAATCAATATTAGTAAAGTTAAAGTCACCCATAACAATTATCCTATTACTTTCACTCCTGTCCAGGATCGACTTTGCAATCCTTTCCTCTACCTCTCTAGAACTTTTAGGAGGTCTATAAAAGACTCCCAACAAGGTGACCTCTCCTCTCCTGTTTCTAATCTCAGCCCATACTACTTCAACAGACAAGTCCTCATCAAACTTCCTTTCTGTCACTGTGATACAGTCTTTGACTAATAATGCCACTCCTCCCCCTCTTCTACTTCCTTCTCTACTCCGACTGAAGCATTTGAACCCCGGAACCTGCAACAACCATTCCTGTCCCTGCTCTACCCATGTCTCTGGAATGGCCACAACATCGAAGTTCCAGGTACTGATCCAAGCTGCAAGTTCCTCCACCTTATTACGAATACTTCTTGCATTAAAGTATACGCATTTCAAACCATGCCCTACTCCACCCGTACGCTGCTGTGCTTTACAGTTCTCATCTATGACCCCCCTATTCTCGTGCCTCTTAACATCCAAGCTACTCAGGATTCCACCCCCCCTCTGAATCAATTTAAACCCTCCTGCAGAGCCTTTGCAAATTTTCCCCCCAAGATATTGGTTCCCCTCTTGTTCAGATGTAGACCATCTCTCTTGTAGAGGTCCCACCTACCCCAGAATGAGCCCCAGTTGTTCAAGAACCTGAACCCCTCCCTCCTGCACCATCCCCGCAGCCATGAATTCAAACATTCCCTCTGTCTGTTCTCTAAACTATCCCGTGGCACAGGCAAGAGTCCAGAGATAACCACTCTGTCTGTTTTGGCCCTAAGCTTCCACCCCAACTCCATAAATTTCTGTTTAATATCCCCTTCCCTTGTCCTACCTACATCATGTGTCCCTTCATGAACTATGACTTGGGGCTGACTCCCCTCTCCCTTAAGAATCTTAAAAACTCGCTCTGAGACGTCCTGGACCCCAGCCCCTGGGAGGCAACAGACCAGCCCTGAGTCCCGTTTATTACTATTTACTCTCCTATCTGTCCCCCTAACCATGGAGTCTCCAATTACCAGGCCCAATCTCTTATTCCCCCTACCCACCTGAGCATTTCCAGCAGGCTCACCCCCCACAGACCTGTTCCCTTTGGCCATCTCCAGTTGATTCTTCCTCAACTGTAGCCTCCAGGACAGAAAACTTATTTTGGAGGGGAACAGCCCCGGGGGATTGTCTCCCCGATTGCCTCTTACCCCTCTTCCTAATAGTTACCCAAGAATTTCTTTTAGGAGTGACTATCTCTTTGTAACTCCTGTCAATATCCACCTCAACCTCCCGAATTATCCGGAGTAAGGTCATGTCCTTACCTGACCCACAATGCTGCCTACATTGATGATGGAGCCCTTCTTGGCACCACTGGCAATCAATGCCTTGGCAACCGCCTGGGTCACCAGGAATGTACCCTGTGAAGAGATAATGCTGGAGTAAAAGATCAACAGAGCAGATAGAGAAAGAAATCTCAGAATCTTACTGGTTTCAGTGAGATCACCTCCTTAAACACTGTAGAGTACACACACTTTCTATTCAATGTTTCTTGGTGACTGTAGGACAAGAAAATAAAAGATCCTGTCTCTACCACGCTCTCAGACAGTGCGTTCCAGATCCTAGCTATTCGTTAAGTGTGGTAGAGACAAATTCACACAGCGAGTGGTTAGGATCTGGAATGCAGTGTCTGAGAGTGTGATGGAGACTTGAATCACGGCCTTCTAAAAGGGAATTGGAATATACTCGGTAGAGGAAGACGGTACGGGGAATTTTGGGAACAAGGCAGGAGAATTGCACTGGGAAATGATGGAAAGGAAAACAGATTGTTTTCTATAACAGAAGCTAACCTGCGACATTTGGTGAACAGGCAGTTGAACAAGTGTCCCACGGTGTCTGATTCCCTCCTGCACCAATCCCCCACTTTCCCAACACCCAATCGTCAATGTTACCCACCTTCAAATTAACCTTTAGAACCTGGTCGAAGGCTTCTTCCTGCATCTTCAGTAGTAAGTTATCCATGGTGATTCCTGCACAGTTCACAGCTACACAAGGAGGACGGGAAAACTGCGCCTGAAAGACAATAAAAGGTATAAAAGTCTGGGGACACGTACCAAACGATTCAAGAATAACTTCTTCCCGGCTGCCTTCAGACCTTTCAATGGATCCACCTCAGATTAAGTCTACATCCTAGCTATGACTGTAACACTACATTCTCCACCCTCTTCTTCCCTTCTCTATGAACAGTATGCTTTGTCTGTATAGCACGCAAGAAACAATACTTTTCACTGCAATGTTAATACGTGTGACAATAATAAATCAAATCAAATCAAAACAGTAAAAAGACATACTGGCAGCAAGGGACTGATCCATGAAACTGTCACTCCTAGTAAACAAGGTCAAAGACTAGCTTCAGACCACAGCAAACCCCTCTCTGTGGCCTGTCCTTTGGTCTTGCCCTTCTGTTCTTCATGGCCTGCCCTCTTATTCTGAGACAATGCCCCCCTACAGCTGGTTCCACACCTCTAACCAAGTGAAAAACACCCTTCCTGCAACAACCCTGTCGGGACCTGTAAGAATTTTATATGTTTGAATGAGGTCACCTCACATTTTTTTCAAACTCTAAAGAATACAGACCCAGTCTGCTCAATCTCTCCTCATAGGACACACTCGCCACCCCAAGGATCAGTCCGCTGAACTGTTGCACTCTCTCTATGGCCAGTATATCCTTCCTTACATAGGAAGGTAACGCTGTGCACAATACTGCAAGTGAGGTCTCATCAAGGCTTTATATAATTGCAGCAAAACATTTTCACTCCCAAACTTAAATGCTCTCACGATGAAGGCCAATGAACCATTTGCCTTCCTAACCTCTTGCAGCACCTGCCTGCTGGCTTTTCCTAACTCATGAACATGATATCCAGTCCTTTTGGACGTAAGCACTTCCCAATCTCTCAGCATTTAAGAAATACTCTGTAGGACCCTCCATTCCTCCTAATCCACAGTGCATTTCATCCATCACGTTCTTGCCCACTCATGTAGGTTGTCCAAATTCCCTTCAAAGCCGCCTTGCGGCAGCCTCACAACTCACATTCCCATCTCATCCTGTGACAGAGAGCTGAACTCAATCCTATTTAACAGTACGGGCTCTCAGAATGAATCAATCATAGCAGGTTAAAGAAACTTGTTTGAAATTTGCTATTCTTGTGTTTATCCTGATGAGTGCAAGATGAAAGGCTTCATCAACACACCTCTCTTTTCAGCAATAACATGGATGGCAGATCATAGAATCCTGTCAGTGCAGAAAGAGATCTTTAAGCCCATCAAGCCTGCACCGACAACAATCCCACCCAGGCCCTATCATCGTAACCCCGCATATTTACTCCTTAAATCTCCCGATACTAAAGGACATTTAGCATGGCCAATCAATCTAATCTGTACATTTTCGGAGTGTGGGAGGAAACCGGAGCACCCGAAGGAAATCCATGCAGGCACAGGGAGAATGTGCAAACTCCACAAGACAGTGACCTGAGGCCGGAATTGAACTGGGGTTCCTGGTGCTGTGAGGCAGCAGCGCTAACCACTGCGCCATTGTACTGCCCTGTAACTATTAGTTAAGTGTTAGTTTCTCAGAAGAAAATTATTCAGATCATTCTACAGCATATTTAATTGTTTAGCATGTATTCTCTTGCAGTGTTAATTGATACAATATGAAAACACCTTTTGTATCTGGCATGATTTAATAATTTATTCTGATATTTATCTTTCAAAAAATAACACAAACAAATGTCTACCTTTAGGCATGAAGGCGCTTGCAAAGTATTTACATTTTCTGCAAGTTTCTATGAAATCTGATGAGTCTTGGGTGCTCAACGAAAATGAGTGGGGTAATGGGTGGTTCAAGGGGTCTGCAGACAAAACATTTGAACACCTCTGCTTCAGAGACAGGCCGGGCAGTAGGTGCAAAGCTCCTGAAGTCAGCGTCGCCATCTCCTACCTGAATGTCAGCCATGAGCTTGTGGACGCTCTCGGAGGACGTCACGTCGGTGAGAAACGCAGAGTGGTGCTGTTGGTCAGAGGGCAGACTCCGCAGGGTCTCTGCAGCCGCGCTTTCATCAATATCCACCACTGCCACCGAGGCCCCATCTCTAGCAAAGCGCTGGCAGACAGCTCGCCCAATCCCACTGCCACCACCTACAAGATCGCAGAGAAACACAGAAGCAGGAGTAGGCCAATTGGCCCTTTGCTGGCCATTCATTTCATTTATTTATTAGTCGCAAGTAAGGCTTACATTAACGCTCCAATGAAGTTACTGTGAAATTCCCCCGGTCGCCACACTCTGGCACCTGTTCGAGTCAATGCACCTAACCAGCACATTTTTCAGACTGGGAGGAAACCGAGCACCCGGAGAAAATCTGCATAGACACGGGAGACTGTACAAATTCCACACTGACAGTGACCCAAGCCAGGAATTAAACCGGATCCCTGGAGCTGTGAGGCAGCGCTGCTAACCACTGTGCCACCGTGTCTCCTCGCATGATCATGTTTGATCATCAAAATCAATATCCTGATCCCACCTTCTCTCCAAAACCCCTGGTCTCTTTAGCCCCTAGAGCTATATCTAATTTCTCCTTGAAATCAGACAACATCCTGGACACAACTATTTCCTGAGGTAGTGAATTCCACACATTCACTACGATATGGGGGAAAACATTTCTCCTCATCCCTTATCCTCAAACTATGACCCCTAGTTCTGGGCTCCACCACCATTGGGAACATTCATTTCGAATTTACCCTATATAACCGTTAGAATTTTATAAGAGTCTTATAAGCGTGGGGCATGAATAAAGATAAAAGCAAAATACTGTACATGCTGGAATCTGAAACAGAAGATGTTGGAGAAACTCAGCATATCTGACAACATCTGCGGGGAGAGAATACAGCCAATGTTTTGAGTCTAAATGACCCTTCATCAGAGCATAGACGCTACATCGGAATGACAGTGAAAGAGGCAGTGAGAGTGAATGGCAGTGGATGGAGTATCCAGCTCTGACAAAGTGTCATCCAGACTCGAAATGTTGGCTCTATTCTCTCTCCACAGATGCTGTCAGACCTGCTGAGATTTTGCAGCAATGTCTATTTTTGCACAACTAGAGGTAATTGAGATGTTCATGCTGAGGGATTCCACCCAGTAATCCTACAATATGAGGCCAACAGGGAGATGGAAGGAAAGACGAAGTAAGAATGAATGAATGAGTGAGAGCGAGAGACAGAGTGACAGAAAAGGAGCAAGAGAAAAACCAAGACAGAGAAAGACAGCACGAGGTAGAAAGCAAGACACAGTGCGGATGAGAGAGCAAATGAGAGAAGAAAGACAGTGCATGAGAGAATGAGAGTATGAGAGGGACAGTGAGAATGAGACAGGGAGCATATAAGAAAAATGAGACAGAGCAAGAAAGTAAGCAAGAGAGAGAGTAGCAATGAGAGTGAACAAGATAGAGATGAGGAAAAAGAGGAAAGTGTGAGAGAGGAAAAATATGGAGTGTTTCAGGTTGTGGGGAGTGCAGGAGAGTCATTAGGAGGCGAGTGAGGTAACTGAGGGTGCAGCAGTAAATAGCACAGAATGGTTTGACCTTGGAGGGGTTGTATATAGTCACTCTGATGCCAGAAGTAGAGTGGAGATGTTGGACATGCATTCCAGGGTAGACTGTGTTTGGAGTGTGTGGCAAAGATAAACAGTAGATACTAAATGAAGCCCCTCAATCTGAAGGACAGCAGTAGCAGGCAGTGAGGGTGCCACTGGAAGGGGCAGTGGAAGGGGACTGAAAATGACAGAGGGGGGCAGTGAGAAGGGCAGTGGAAGGAGTAGTGAGAGTGGTAGTGAATGAGCAGTGAGAGTGGCAGTGAAAGTGGCAATGAGAGTGGCAGTGGAAGTCAAGAAGTAAATGGGTTGCAATGTGAGGGGACAATCTAACAGATGTGATTATGGGACAATAGATAGAGTTGAGGGAACTCTGAGGGGCAAAGAGTGACTATGATGGAGAAAAATGTTTTATAGAGATATCATGAAGTTAGAGAGTGAAGAGCAGCATTAGCTGGTCGCAGGGGAAGGAAGAAGCTCTGGGTATGTCTGGGGAGAGGAGGGGATACCCAATCTCTTTCTGTGTACTTTCCTCTCTCTATATGTGTGTGTGTGTGTTTGTATTGGGGTTTCAGGCTGAGTTCTGCGCCAGCTACACACTCAGTGATTGAGAGACGTTCCCCGGGAATCTGACCTTTGCCCCCTTCGCGGCTGCCTTTTGAGACGGCAGCAGCCGAAGGACGGGCAAGTTGTGTCTCGCGGAGAAAAGGGTGCCGCTTCATTCACACATTTCATGCTAACGAACGCTCGGCGCCACTCTTTAATATTCATATTTACCCGTCACCAGCGCCAGCCGCGAACTGAGCCTCAGCCTGGCCGCCGCCATGACAGCGGACAGTGGGTGGGGAGGGGGGGGAGGAGGAGGAGGCAGCTGCGCCTGCGCGCGCACACGCGCCGGCCCCGCAGCGCCACTGGGAGGCCCGCGGGGGCTCCCGGAATCGTAGTTTCAGGGGTGACTGCAATCCACCTCCTGTTAAAGTTGGTCCATGGGATGGGAGTGGCTGTGGTGCCAAAAGTATCCCTGGGTTGGGAGAGGGACTAAACCTCACCAAATGGGATTTTGACACGTCCGTGCACCACTGTGGTGAGGATGGGCACATTTGGAGATCGCTTAAAAGTCAATAGCTCATCAAAAGCCAATAGCTCATCAAAAGCCAAAAGCAGCACGGTGGTACATTGGTTAGCATAGCTGCCCCCACAGTGCCAGGGACCTGTGTTCAGTTCCGACCTCGGATCACTCACTGTGTGGAGTTTGCATTCTCCCCTTCCTTGCCTGCATGGTTGACCTCCAGATGCTCCAGTTTCTTTCCACAGCCCAAAGGTGTACAGATTAGCTGAATTGCCCATGCTAAATTGCCCCTTAGTGTCAGATGGACTAGTTAGGTTAAATGCATGGGTCATGGGGATGGGGCCTGGGTGTGATTATGGTCAGTGCATACTCAATGGGCTGAATGGCCTCCTTTTGCTCTGTCAGGATTCTATGAAATGTTTAGATTGTAGGAATGTGGCAGTTGACCAAGTTGTTTGCCACTTCAACACACATCCCGAGACACTGAGGGGCAACTTAGCATGCCCAATGCACTTAACCTGCATATCTTTGGACTGTAGGAGGAAACCGGAGCACTGAGAGAAAATCCACGGAGAATATGCAAACTCCACACAAACAGCGACCCAAGCCAGGAATCAAATCCAGGTGATAGGTGAGGTTAGGTCTGACATTGAAGATTTGAAATTTTGGAACCATTCCCCAACATTTATTTATCTCCCCGACTGCTTAAGTTTTTTAATATATTCTGGGGCAGACATGAATTAGTATCATTCGATCAGAAGGAGGTCCAATGAAGCGGGCTATAAAATTCATTATGGTGGTACCACAGGAAAGCATATCCAATGAGATCTTTAAGGATAGTTACAGTTTGGTATCATTAGGGACAGAAGAAGCAGGCTGGATTCACAGAGCAGAGAGCCCAGTATCGGTGACCCATGAGAATGACCTGGCATATGTGAGCACAACAGAATGCTGCTCAAATCAGAGCAAAGTAAAAGTTTATTTATTAGTGTCACAAATAGGCTTCGATTAATACTGCAATGAAGTTACTATGAAATTCCCCTAGTCGCCACACTCCACTGGCACCTGTTTAGGTCAGTGCACATAACTAGTATATCTTTCAGGCTGTGGGAGGAAACCGGAGCACCCAGTAGAAACCCACACAGACACAGAGAGAATGTGCGAACTGCACACAGAAGTGACCCAAGCCAAGAATTAAACCCAGATTTCAGGCACTGTGATGCAGCAGTGCTAACCGCTGTGCTACTATGCTATCCTATTACATAGAACACTACATAGTGTATGCTTGTTAGATTCTCGAGCTTCTAGCTAATATCAGCAAGATAATAATTGATATCTTACTGTTAAAAGAGACATTTAAAGCAGTGCAAATGGGCTCCACACAGTAATGTTAAATCACCCTGGAGACAGAGATTATTCAGGGGTTTGCTTTGTGAAAGCAATCACAGTTTTTGCCTGCAAGTAGTAACGGACTCATTGACTGTGGGAGGATTCCATTTGACAGGGAGAAACATCAGGATATGTGTTTGGTAAATGGTGGGATGACAGGTTATACTCAGGAGGAAAATGGTCCAACAAGAATATGAGAAGCTATGGAAATCACCCATGAATAAATCAGGTGGTTCAAAGGATATCCCAGAAGGGACATATCTAGGTGAATTGAGTTACCCAGACAGCCACTGGACTGAAACAATCAGGAACACATCATTGGTGGGACATATTTGTTCCAGGATTAGCAGAGAATTGCCGAACCAATCGGTGAGAAATAATCAGGGTGGGGTGGCCATTAGTGATGGAGGTAATGTTATTATGGACCACTATAATGTGCTATTATCAAAGAAAGTCAGCTGAACTGCCAGAGCCAGCAGTACCTCGCTCTGCTCCCATAGCTCCTTGTGAGGAAGAAGTGGGAAAGTCAGGAACCAAAATTTACAACTGGCCATCTGAGAGAATCGGAGAGGTATTCTCAACATCCTGTTGATCACCCAATGGCCAAAGGAGGGACTGAAAGGGTTAAAAATCACACAAGTTTAAAAATCTGAAAGCTGAATCTCAGTTACACAGGGAAAGCTATGTGCTAAGGATAGGTTTTGATTAAAATAATCCCAGATAAGGCTCAAGGACTATCTAACTGAATGATGTGCAGCTGCAGTTCATATAAGCCCATTCGAACAAGGAACAATGGAAAGGAAGGTTGAGATGTCACTGGTCAGAGATATGGCTATCATTTCTTGATGATACAATATGCCCAAGTTTTTATTGGATATTATACCCTTAGGTATGCATAATGTAACCATAACTATGATTGAATAGAAAAAACTCTTATTTTATTGGTATTTTCTAATTACTTATAATTAAAGCTGAGACTTTAATTACCTTTGTATTTCTGAATTTTTCACTCTGAATGCACTCTATGGACATTCAGGGTTCTATAGCTGGCTGTAACAAAGTTCATCTGGAAACCACTCTGTTTAGTGACTTGAGGAGAATGATAGTTTTTAAATATCAAAGGAAAACCATCATAAGACTGCCAATTACACATTCCAATCTCTTCACCGACATTCTCAGCACCATGTCTAGCCTATATCATCACTGTTTACATTGCCTTTGTGTTTTGTCTATGCCTGTGGGACCATTTTCCTCCTGAGTATAATTGGTCATCTCACCATTTACCAAACACACGTTCTGATGTTTTTCCCATCAAGTGGAACCCTCCCATAGTCAATGACTCCATTAATACTTGCAGACTAAAATACTGATTACTTTCACAAAGCAAACCCCAGAATGATCTCTGTCTTTGGAGTGATAATGCATCACCATGTGGAGCCCACCTGCACTGCTTTAAATGCCTCCTTTAAAAGTAAGATATCAATTATTATCTTGCTTTTTTATTAATTGCAGCCCCCAAAACCCCTCATCCTCATGTCTAATTGTCCTTGCATTCAGCTGTGACAAAGGTTATCCTGACACAAAGTATTGCCTCTATCCTCTCTCCATAATGTTGTTAGACCTGCTGAGATTTTACAGCATTTTCTGTTTTTCTAATGGTTAATGGGTATTTTTGGGGCTGAAGGAAGTGGTGTGTATGTTCCCCACAGATCAATGTTTTGGGACCCTTGCTTTTCCTGATGTATGTTAACAACCTAGATCTTGGCATGCAGGGAACAGTTTCAAAATCTGTGAGTAATACAGAAGTTGGAAGCGTTGTAAATTATGAGGAGGACAGCATAGAACTTGGAAGGCACATAGACAAGTTGATGAGGTGGGTGGACAAATGCCAAGTAAACTTCAACGCAGAGGCAGAGGCAGGAAAGACACAGAAGGATAATATAAAAATAAAGGTTAAAACTCAAAAGGGGGTGCAAAACCATTGGGTGTATAATGTGCATAAATTATTGAAGGTTGCAGACATGTTAAGAGACTAAAGCATATATAATTCTAGGCTTTATCAATGGGATATACACTAAGAAAAAGGCGGCAGGGGGAAGAGTGGCACAGTGGCTCAGTGGTTAGCACTGCTGCCTCACAGCGCCGGGGACCTGGGATCAATTCTGGCCTCTCAGGTCACTGTCCGTGTGGAGTTTCCACTTTCTCCCCGTATCTGTGTGGGTTTCCTCTGAATCCTCTGGTTTCCACCCACAGTCCAAAAATGTGAAGGTTAGGTTGATTGGCACTGCTGAGAGGGGGATAAGCAGGGTAAATACATGGGATTATGGGAATAGGGCCTGATTGGGATTGTGATCGAAGGTTTGATGGGCCAAATGGCCTCCTTCTGTATTACAGGGATTCTGTGGATTCTATGTCAGTTACATTGAACTTGTATACAATCTTAGTCCAACCTCTGGTATGGTGGCACAATGGTTAGTACTACTGCCTCACAGTGCTGGAGACATAAGTTCGATTCCTTGCTTGGGCCACTATCTATGCAGAGTCTGTATGGTCTCCCCATGTCTTTGTGGGTTTCCTCTGGCGGGGGGGGGGGAGGAGGTGTGGTTTTATTTCCCCTCACAATCCAAAGATATGCAGGTTAGATAGATTGTCCATACTAAATTTCCCTTCGTGTCAGGGGGATTAGCGGGGTTTGTGGATAGGACTTGGGTGAGATTGTTCTCGGTGCAGATCCAATGATCTCCTTCTGCACTGTAGGGAATTCCATGATTCTATGGAGAATTTCATTCAGTCTTGGTGCAATTTCAGAAAAAAAGTGAAATCATTGGAGAGCGTGCAGAAGGTTCACCAAAATGGTTCCTGGAAAAGGAACTTCAACGATGAAGATAGATTGGGGAAGTTAGAAGGCTGAGAGGTGATTTGACAGAGGTAGTCAAAATCAAATCTGGACAGAGTAGATTGGGAAACACCATTCCTGCTGCTGAAAGGATCTGGTGATCAGTAAAAAAGGCAAAATCAACATGAGGGGAAAATCTTTCTCACTTAGCAAGGATTGGGAATACACTGTCTGAGAATGTAGTGGAGACAGGATCAATTGATGCATTCAAAATGCAGTTAAAATGTTATTTGCAAAGGAAGAATGTGCCAAGGTTATGGGCAGAAGGCTGGGGCAGTGTCTGGGGTAGGGGGAGGGGAATGGCACTAGGTGAAATGCCCTTTCGAAAAGCCAGTGCTGACGCAAATGGCCTCTTCTGCACTGTAACAATTCTGATTACAGAATAAAGAACAAAACAGCACGGGAAACAGGCCCTTCGGCCCAACGAGCCCGCGCCGCCACCCCGATGTTCCCACCTCTACCCGTGATTCCTGTCCATGTTTATAGATCTATGGATTAAAACCCAAATTTGAGACAATTTAGGAAGAATTTGTTCTGCCAATCAGCCTAAGAGCGCATCTTTGGGATGTGGGAGGAAACCGGAGCACCTGGAGAAAACCCATGCAAGCACGGGGAGAATGTGCAAACTCTCACAGACACAGGCCCAAATCCATGTATCTGCACAGCACAGCGATAGTCACTGAGCTGTCGTGTTGCCCATCAAATGGTCCAGGTCAAGCGTACACTAACGATGTAGTATTATCATTTGGCCTGTCATTTCAATGCTAGGTGGCTCACAAGAGCTATATCATCAATCCCGCCTGTCTCTACCCTATCGTTTTAAATCAACTGCCAAGACTGACAGGCAGAAATAGCAGACTAGAATTTTCCAACGTCACCTGCAGTCGGATTCTACAGCCTCACCTGCATCCAGGATTCTCCAACCTCACCGAAAGCTGGGATTCTCCAGTCCTGCTGCTGTGAGTGGAGGTTTTACTATGCGCCAGATTCCCTGTCCTTGCTGGCAGTGGTAACAGGCTGTGAGAGACTGGAGAATTCCCGCCAGTGAGACCCGCTGGTCCTTATTTTAAAAGGTTGTCCCTTCTTTTGACTGTTTTTTCTCACATCCCTTAAGAGACACGTTTTGTCCTGTATGTGCAAGCAGCCGGTGTGTGATTGATTCCGGGGGACTCTCTTATCTTTGCATTTCTGTTTCTTTCTGTCAGCCCTGACCCCAGCCTCCCACTCTGCAACCATCATCCCACAACTCTTGGAGGTCAGCAGCAGCTTGCCCTGGAGTAGGAGTAGACCACTCAGGCCTCGAACTCATTCTGCCATTCAATAAGATCATGGCTGCTCTGTTTATGTAGAGTTCACACAACAAGAAGTCTGACAACACCAGGTTAAATCCAACCAGTTTATTTGATAGTAAAGAATTTATTATTAAAGTATTTATTTGATATTCACCTGACAAAGGGGAAAATGCCGAAAGCTTGTGTGTTTACTACCAAATAAACCAGTTGGACTTTACCCTGGTGTCGTCAGACTTCTTACTGTGTTTACCCCAGTCCAATGCCAGCATTCCACATTCCTCATATAACTACTGATGACTGTTGACTCCTGTCTTAAAGATATTCAGTGTCCCCTCCCTCACCACCTTCTGAGGCAGAGAGTTCCAAAGTCGCTCAATCCTCCAAGAGAAGAAAAATCTCATCTTTATCCTAAAGGGCGATTCCTAGCTTTAATATAGGGCCTTCCGGGCTCTGGACTCTCCCCCAAGAAGAAGCATGCTTCCCACGTTCACCTTGTCAACACCTTTCAGGATCTTACGCTTCAATCAAGGCACCCCCTCGCTTTTTTAAACTCCAGCGGAAACAAGCTCAGTCTGTCCACCTTTTCCTCAGAAGACATTCCTTATTCCAGGTATCAATCCAATAAACCCTTCTGAATCAACTCCAATACATCCACATTGGGATGTGTCCAGAGCCAGGGGAATCACAATCTAAGGATACAGGGTAAACCATTTGGGGACTGAGATGTAGAGAAATTTCATCACCCACCGAGTGATCAGCCTGTGGAATTCACTACTACAGAAAGCAGTTGAGCCCAAAACATGGTATATTTTCAAGAAGGAGTTAGATATAGCTCTTTGGGCAAATAGGATCAAGAGATATGGCGGGGGGGGGGGGGGGGGGGGGGGAAGATAGGATCAGGTTATAGAATTGGATGATCAGCCATAATCATAATGAATGGCGGGGCAGACTGAAAGGGCCGAATGGCCTCCTCCTGCTCCTACTTCCCATGTCTCTACCTTAAATAAGGAGACCAAAACTGCAAACAAATATTTGCAATGTGGTCTCAGCAATGCCTTGTATGATTGAAGCCTAGCATCCTTACCTTAATGTCAATTTCTTTCATAATAGAGGGTAGCAAAGCTTTAGCCCTCTTGATTACTTGCTGTACCTGCACTTTTGTGACTAGAACACCCAGATCCTTCTGCACCTCCGAATTTCGCGGTCATTCTCCATTTAAATAATTCCCTGCTTTTTATTCTTCTTGCCAAAGTGAACAATTTCACATTTTCCCGCTTAACGTGCCATCTGCCAGATTTGTTGCCCTATCACTCAACCTATCTATATTTATCTACAACACTCATCATAAATGATGTATTGTCACAACTCCCCCACCCCACCCCATTCTTTCCCCAGGTTGAAGAGCCTTTTGTTTTATTCCAT
This sequence comes from Sphyrna mokarran, assembly GCA_024679065.1. Classification (NCBI taxonomy): domain Eukaryota; kingdom Metazoa; phylum Chordata; class Chondrichthyes; order Carcharhiniformes; family Carcharhinidae; genus Sphyrna; species Sphyrna mokarran. The sequence continues at coordinate 94,401,491 of JAGIQG010000009.1, forward strand.
ATGAGTTAGTCACCCTGAATCTTAACGTTTGCAAGCAATATAAAACTCGGTCGAGAAACGGAGACGAGATTAGATGCTGATTTTGGGCGCGACGAGAATGGAGAGGTGAGAGGCTGCAGCACACTCGGATGGCATTCCATGAGGGCTGTGTTCTTTTTATTTTTAAAACAGGTGTGCAGGCAAATCAGCTGAAACTTTTGCCTCACCGGCTGTTTGGCGCGTATCTGCAGTCCGTGCATAGTGTTCGCTAAAGCTTTATTTCAAAGAACAAAGAGAAAGAGCAAAGAACAAAACAGCACACGAAACAGGCCCTTCGGCCCAACGAGCCCATGCCATCACCTTGATGATCCCACTTTTACCCATGATCCCTGTCTATTTTATAGAACTATGCATTGGAATCAGGCTGATTCCAGGGATGACAGGACTCGGGTTACTCTCTTTTAAGATCAGGGCGCAAATATTCTGCAGAACTGAACAAGTGTCCATTATGGGCAATGTTCTTATTCGCCACCATCTTGTTTCAGATGGTCAACGTCATGTTGGACATGCTGGTCCCCGGGGATTTAATATTGGGAAGTGGGAAATGAGGCAATTGCGTTGGGAGGCCTGACATGAAAAGGCAGTGAACGGACACTCAGACCCTCATCCGGCGTCACCAGCACCCAGAAAGGCCTGAACATCAGGACCAGCCCCGGAAACCACAATCATCACCAGGTATCCATCTCACGGCAGGCGGCTCCCCTGCTGTGCATCACACACTGTTCAAAATAGGTTTCTACTCTTTAGAGTTTAGAAGGCTGAGAGGGGATCTTATAGAGACGTACAAGATAATGAAGGGAATGGATAGCGTAGTGGTTGAGAGACTCTTCCCGCTTAGCAAAGATAGCAGGACTAGAGGGCACAGCCTCAAGATTAGGGGGGTGCGATTCAGATCAGAATTGCGGAGGAGTTTCTTCACACAAAGAGTGGTGAATCTTTGGAATTTTCTGCCTGATGAGGTGGGGAAGGCTTCCTCGCTGAATGCGTTCAAGTCAAGAGTGGATAGGTTTTTGATTGACAAGGGAATTAAGGGTTACGGGGAGAAAGCGGAGAAGTGGTACTGAACCACTACAGATCAGCCATGATCTTATTGTATGGCGGGGCAGGCTCGAGGGGCTGGATGGCCTACTCCTGCTTCTTATGTTCTTAAATGTGGCGGCTAGAAATAGCTCTTATTCAGAATCACAGAATTGTTACGGTGCAGAAGGAGGCTATTTGGCCCATCATATCTCCACCAGCTTTCCCAGTAAGCATTATGGCTTTGTGCCATTCTCCTGCCTTTTCGCCATGACCTCGGCAATTTGTTTTTCTTCCCATAATCATCTAATGGCCTCTCGAATGCCTCAATTGAATATAAGGTGGCTATACAGGAAATGCATGCCCCAAAGTAATGTCTTGTTTTTCGTATTTTGTGCAACTGCGAATGGAAATCATAGAAACCCTTCAGTGCAGAAAGAGGCTATCTGGCCCATCGAGTCTGCACTGACCACAATCTCACACAGACCCTATATCCCTGCACATTTACCCACTAATCCCTCTAACCTAAACATCCCAGGACACTAAGGGGCAATTTTAGCATGGCCAATCATCCTAACAGGCACATCTTTGGACTGTGGGAGGAAACCAGAGCACCCTGAGGAAACCCGTAGAGGCACGAGGGGAATGTGCAAACTCCACACAGACAGTGACCCAAGCCGGGAATCGAACCCAGGTCCCTGGAGCTGTGAAGCAGCAGTGCTAACCACTGTGCTACCGTGCCGTCCGTATGGAGAACCAGAAATACAGATAATGCCGGAATCCGGTCAGAAGCTTTCTGGATGTGGCTAAATGAGGTACCCTGAGAGAGAGCAAGAGGGAGAGAGATGAAGAAATTACTTCCTCTTGCCTCCTCCCCATCACCCTTCGGAGCCACTAATCAAAGGGCATGTTGTTCTTTCATTTGTTGGTTTTTTTGTGATTTTCAAACACTTTGTTTTGGAATAATTGTTGAAATTTCACTTCACTGCTCTTGAGAGTTGAATACTTCTCCAACATTCTGGTTCTGAATAAACTTCCTCATTCTCGTGAGTAAATCTTTTATTAGTATAACTCGCTACAGGTATAAGCAACAAGTCAAGCAAATTGTGCAAAGCGTAAAATCTAGCACATTCCGTTAAAATCGACACTCAAGATTAGAAGCTTGGTGAATGCATTTTTGTTGAATTTTTTAAATGATCGATGTTCCAAGTTATCCCAGTCGGAAAGAAACAAGCTGGAATTGGAGGTGACCGCGTGAAGATATGGCTTACAAAGGCTTGATTTGATAGCGGGGCCTTCTTGCGAGACTGCCTCCTGCCCAGACTCAACCCGTCTCAGCTCCAGTTTCCCACTTTATTTTGGTTCAGAATGCAGGATAATCGTGGCCATACTCTTTCTCTCTGTCTTTCTGGGGAATATAATAGTGGGCCCTCAGGTCTGCCCACAATCAGCACCTTTCTGTGCTGTGATGGCTCAATAACTCGTCATTCATAGAATGAAAGAGACCCTACAGTGCAGAAGGAGGCCATTCAGCCCATCAAGTCCGCACCGACAACAATTCCACGTAGACGCTATCCCCATAACCCCACATATTTAACCTACCGATCCCTCCAACCTACACATCTGTGACACTAAGGACAATTTAGCAAACCAATGCATCTAACCTGCACATCTTTGGAGTGTGGGAAGAAACCAGAGCACCCGGAGGAAATGCACACACGGGGAGAATGTGCAAACTCCACTTAAGACTTAAACTGAGATGTGAACCCAAAAGCCTGGAGCTGTGAGGCAGCAATGCCACTAGTTACAGGAGGCCACTGTCAAATTACAGGCGCTACTATCAAATAAGTCGTTTGGATTTAAACCCGGTGTTGTCAGACTTCTCACTGTGTTTACCCCAGTCCAACGCTGGCCTCTCTACATCATCACTAATTACAGGAGGAGCAGGGACTGCGAGACACTGCGCCATTTTAAATTTCATCACAGTGTTCAAAGGGCAGACACACTTAGTACTGTGGTTGACGACATTCCTCAGGGTAAGGGGCGCAGAAGCAAGAGCGAGAGAGAGCGTGGCAATTTAAATTGTTGATTCTGGCGGGATGGCACAGGCCAGCGCTCCGAATATTGTGGCAAGATTGTCAGGTGAAGAGTTTTGACAGCTAACCTGTCAATTTCTCTGACGCGCCGGATCAGTTACACTCGTGAGTTGGTCGGAAGTCTGTAAACTGCTGAAGTGATCAGTGCCTGCCTGCAAGATGTGGGGTGTGGGGCTGGGATGGGGGGGAGGGGGAGCATGCGCAATGTGGCACGGCCTCCTGGGATGGGTGCACGGAATGGAAGCACGCCATTACCCCCCCCCTCCCGTTTGTTGAAAACGCTGGGGCGTGGGCCAAGATCGATTTTAAGCATCGTGGGTCTTTAAGGATGGGGTTTGGTGGGATGCGGGTTGCGAATTAGTGTGGCGCTTCCGCCATTCACGTTGTCGCATCTGCCATTTTATCACACGGACTTGGTCAACAGCATTGTGCGGGGTGGTAAGGCGCTGGGAGATTCTCTAGGGACCCTGGGGAAGTGGGTGTCGGGTTTATTAATGGGTGTCAATTTCAAGGGCAGAGGGGGGAGTGGTGGGCGTAGGGAGACGTAATGACTTCAATCAGACCAATGCGATTGGCCTATTGCAGTACAAATCCCCTGATTAGGGAGTCACTTAATGGTCCAATCTTTTCCTTGTATTTAACTGGGAGTGTCAGTTCCTCTGACACGCCCCCCTGAAGTTAGCCTGCTGACTGATCCACTCTGTGTACTGCTGTTGGAATTGCAAATGAAGGGATTTTGCTGAAGAGAGTTCCTGCCTCTGAAGGCTTATTGCAGAGGCTCAACCCAGCAGGCGTAATAAGACCAACAGGGCCACGATAAAGCAGCAAGGCCCAGTGTGATGGCGGAAAGCTCAGCTTCACCCACCAGGGCACACCACAGGCCACCGTAACCCAGCATGGCAGCCATAACCGACCGGCACCCCAGAGAGCCCCTCACGGACAGGCAGAGCCCCAACAGGCCCAGGCCCAGCCAGCAGAGGCCGGCCAGCAGACGGTAGCTCAGCAGCAGGAGACACAGCCCGACGTAGGCCTTGACGCCGACGCACCACCAGCAGAGCTCGGCCAGGCTATGGCAGCCCAGCAGTGACAGGCAGAGGCTGGCGTGCGCCAGCAGGCCGCAGCAGACCCACCAGACCCACACCTCATAATCGGACAGCCAGACCAGCCCCACCACGGACCCCACGGCAAGCAGCACCCAGAAGAGGTGCGGGCGGCCCGCCGAGGCCAGCAGCAGGCCGGCCAGGCTCAGCCCCAGCAAGCAGGCCCCGAGTTGCTGGGCGTAAGCCAGCAGCAGGCAGCTCAGGCCGGCGAAGGCCAGCAGGCCGCAGGAGAGCCAGGAAGCACCCGCCAGAGCCCCCTGGCCCAGCAGGGCCCAGAGCCAGCCTGCCGACGCCAGCATGCCGCTGCACACCAGGTACATCTCGGCCAAATTGGCGCTGCCCGGAGAGGCTACCCCCAGCGAGGTCAGCAGGCCAAAGCAGAGCCAGGCCCATCTCCAGGTGTCCCAGGTCCAGCGGAGGATGCCGGCGCTCGCCCCGGCAGGGGCAGAGATTGTCGCGCCCTCCCTCTCACAAGCCAAAATTGGACCCGTTCCCTCCTCCCCCTCCTCCTCGTCAGTGTCAGGAGACGGGACAGCCGAGCCAAGCAGCTGAAGAGGCTTGGCGTTCCTGCCGCCGTAGTTTCGTCCGGGGCTGAAGAAAGGGTACAGTTTCTCGGTGAAGGTGCCTCGGAAAGTGTGGAGGTGGTACATGTCAGCGGCATTGTAAAAGGACACTCGCCCTCCCTCCCAGTCCAGGTAGATGCCAATCTCCCGGGGCTTGACGTCTAAGTGAAGGTCGCTTAGCGTTAAAGTGAAGGCCTTGTACTGGCTCCTACTCCTCAGGCCAATTACCCAGAAGCCATTGGGGGGTGACAGGAGGATGTCCCCTTTCCTGCTGACTGACTCCCCGGCCACGCCCAGGGTCCAGCAGCTCTTGCGGCCCACCTTCACTTCCCAGTAGTGCTGCCCTGATGTGAATCCCTCCGAGCCGAGAACACAGGGGCAGGGGTCGAACCTCCGGGGGTCGGCGGGCAAGCGCCGCTTCTGATCTCCGTGCGCCACGCTGGTCAGGCTCCTGGACAGAACCAGCCAGGGACTGGCTGTGGCCGGGTCCAGAGTCAGTGAGGCCGGCCCTGTAACAGAAACAGTTCGAGGAGATCTTAGATAATCAGCTGATACCTCAGTGGAACACAAGCTATAGGAGCGGGCAGAGGAGTCAACCATTCAGCCCATCCATCTGCTCCAACATTCAATACAACGATGGTCTTTAACCCCTTACATACACCTTGATTTTCAAAGCCTACTTATGTGTTTCTTTTAATTCATTTATGAATGAATAAAACGTTTATTGCTTATCCCTAATTACCCGAGGGCAGTTGAGAGTCAACCACATTGCTGTGGCTCTGGAGTCTGATGTGGGTCAGGACGGCAGATTTCAGTCCCTGAAGGCCATTAGTGAACCAGATGGGTTTTTCCAACAATCAATAGTGAATTTATGGTCATCAGTAGATTCTCAATTCCAGACATTTTTTATTGAATTCAAATTCCACCATCTGCCATAGCAGGATTTGAACCCGGGTTATCTTGACTGGCTCTGAGAAAGAGTCATCCAGACTCAAAACATTGGCTCTGTTCTACCTCAGTAAGAAGTCTCACAATACTAGGTTGAAGTCCAACAGGTTTATTTGTAGCAAACGCCACTAGCTTTCAGAGTGCGACTCCTTCATCAGGTGAGTGGAGATTTCTGACCATAAACAGGGCTTATAAAGATACACATTCAGTTTACAGAATACTGATTAAATGTGAGTCTTTACAGCTAATCAAGTCTTAAAAGTGCAGACAATGTGAGTGAAGATAGCGTTAAGCACAGGTTAAAGAGATGTGTATTGTCTCCAGATGGGACAGTTAGTGAGATTTTGCAAGCCCAGGCAAGTCATGGGGGTTACAAATAGTGTGACATGATCCCAATTGAGGCCGTCCTCATATGTGTGGAACTTGGCTATCAGTCTCTGCACAGCGACTCTGCACAATCGTGTGTCATGAAGGCTGCCTTGGAGAACGTTTACCCGAAAATTAGAGGTTGAATGCCCGTGACTGCTGAGTTTCTGTAGGAAGTCCATAATGTTGCAATAAAAGCTGGGGGTTCTTTGTACAATGGGTTTCAAGATGCCCTTGACGTAGCCAGACTGGTTCTAGCACAGGGTCCCATTGCCCAATACAATAGGATGGCCAGGTGTGTTTGACTTGTGTATCTTTGGGAAACAGTAGAGATCTCCCACGTGGACAGTACGTGAGATGAGAGCACAGAGGGTGCTCTGAATCCCCAACTTTTGTTGTGACACTACAACTTCCTACAGAAACTCAGCACACACATGGAGCAGTTGAACCAGAGACACTCCTCGTCACAATGGATGTCTCGGCACTCTACACCAACATCCCCCACGATGATGGCATTACTGCAACTGCCTCAATAATCAATGCCGACAACTGCCAGTTTCCAGGTGCTATTTTACAACTCATCTGCTTCATCCTGGACCACAATGTCGTCACCTTTAACAATGAGTTCTTCGTCCAGACAAATGTAACAGCCATAGGGACCAAATTCGCACCTCAGAATGCCAACATCTTCATGCACAGGTTTGAACAAGACTTCTTCACTGCACGGGACCTTCAACCAAGGCTATTCGTTAGATACATCAATGACATTTTCTTCCTTTGGATTCATGGAAAACAATCATTGAAACAAGTTCCATCCCACCAGACTCACCATGGACTATTCTCCAGAATTGTTTGCATTCTTGGACACACACATCTCCATTAAGGACGGTCACCTCAGCACCTCACTGTACCGCAAGCCGACAGACAACCTCACAATGCTCCACTTCTCCAGCTTCCACCCTAAACACGTTAAAGAAGCCAATCCTTACAGACAAGCCCTCTGTATATACAGGATCCGCTCAGATAAGGAGGATTACAACAGATACTTCCAGACGCTGAAAGATGCCTTCATAAGAACAGAATATGACACTTGATTCATTGATTGACAGTTCCGACGTGCCACAGTGAAAAACTGCTCCGACCTCCTCAGAAGACAAACACAGGACATAGTGGACAGAGTACCCTTTGTCATCCAGTACTTCCCCGGAGCGAAAAAGCTATGACATCTTCTTCAGAGACTTCAACATGTGATTAATGAAGATGAACATCTCACCAAGGCCATCCCCACACCTCCACTTCTTGCCTTCAAACAACTGCACAACCTCAAACAGACCATTGTCCGCAACAAACTACCCAGCCTTCAGGAGAACAGTGACCACAATACCACACAACCTTGCCACAGCAACCTCTGCAAGACATACCAGATCATCGACACGGATGACATTAGCACACGTGAGAACACTATCCATCAGGTACACGGTACATACTCTTGCAACTCAGCCAAAGTTGTCTACCTGATATGCTGCAGGAAAGATGTCCTGACACATGGTGCATTGGTGACGCCATGCAGATGCTATGACAACGGATGAATGAACATCGCTCGACAATCACCAGGCAAGACTATTCTCTTCCAGTTGGCGAAACTTCAGGGTCACGGGCATTCGGCCTCTGATCTTCAGGTATGCTTTCTCCAAGGCAGCGTTCACAACACATGACAGTGCAGAGTCGCTGAACAGAAATCAATAGCCAAGTTCCACACACATGATGACAGCCTCACCCGGAATCTTGGGTTCATGTCACACTATCTGTAACCCCCATGACTTGCCTGGGCTTGCACCATCTCACTTACTGTCCTGCGTGGAGACAATACACATCTCTTTAACCTGTGCTTAATGCTATCTCCACTCACATTGTCTGCACCTTTAAGACTTGATTAGCCTTGCATTCTAATCAGTATTCTGTAAATTGAGTGTGTGCCTTTATACGCTCTGTCTCTGATCAGAACTCCCCAATCATCTGACGAAGGAGAAACACTCTGAAAGCTAGTGGTATCTGCTACCAAATAAACCTGTTGGATTTTAACCTGATATTGTGAGACTTCTTACTGTGTTTACCCCAGTCTAACACTGGCATCTCCACATCCGTTCTCCCTCTACTGATGATATCAGACCTGCTGAGATTTTGCAGCATTTTCTGTTTCTGTTCCTTACTGAGTTTCTGGATTGACAGTCCAGCGCTAATACCACTTGGCCATTGCCTCCTATGTAGGGATATTGTCACTGGAGTTGTAATCTGGAGATCTAGAATTAATGTCCTGCCTAGGATTTGAATGGCAAATGGCAAAATTGGAATTCAATAAAAAGCTGAATATAAAGTCTGATGCTGGACAAGAAATTGTGGGTCGATAGTCGTAAAAGCCCATCTGATTCACTAAGGCCAGAAGACATAGGAGCAGAAGTTGGCCATTCAGCCCATCAAATCTGCTGTGCCATTTAATAAGATCATGACTGAGCTGATGTGATAGTCTTTAACTCCACTTTCCCATCTTCTCCACATAATCCTTGAATTAAAAATCTATCTCAGCCTTGGATATACTTAATGACCCAGCCTCTATAACTCTCTGCAATAAAGAATTCCACACATTCACTACCCTCTGAGAGAAGGTGTTTCTCTTTATCTCTGTCTTCAATGGGTGACCCGTTACTCTGAGATCCTGCCCTCTGAAAAAAGACTCCCCAAACAGGGAAACAACCTCTCTACCCTGAGAAACCTCCCGAGAATCCGATACGTCTCAATAAAGTTGCCCCTCATTCTTCTAAACCCCAATGAGTAAGGTCCAACCTACTCCAAATCTCCTTGTAAGAAAATCCCTCCATACCCAAGACCTTCTCTGGACTGCCTCCAACGTCAGTGTACCTTTCCTTCGATAAATGAACTAGAATAATTACAAGTAATTACAGGCTGCTGAGACTTACATCAGTAATGGGAAATTATTGGAGAGGATTCTCCAAGATAGGATTTATTCCCAAATGGACATAAGAGGACGTATTAGTGAGAGGCAATGTTATTTTGTGAAGGGGAGTCATGTCTCATGAACCTGATTGAGTTTTTCGAGGAAGTGAAGAAGATGATTGATGAAGGTAGGGCAGTAGATGTTGTTTACATAGACTTCAGTAAGGCCTTTGACAAGGTCCCTCATGGCAGACTGGTGCAGAAGGTGAAGTCACACATGGTCAGAGGTGAGCTAGCCTGGTGGATACAAAACTAGCTCAGTCAAAGTAGATAGAAGGTGGCAGTGGAAAGGTATATTTCTGAATGGAAGGCTGTGTGCCTCGGGGATTAATGCTGGGACCTTTGCTGTTTGTAATATATATATAAATGATTTGGAGGAAAATGTAACTGGATTGATTAGTAAGTTTGCAGACGACACAAAGGTTGGTGGATTTGTAGACAGCGATGAGGCCCATCAGAGGATACGGCAGGATATAGATCGGTTAGAGATTTGGGCAGAGAGATGGCAGATGGAGTTTAATCTGGACAAATGTGAGTTTATGCATTTTGGAAGGTCTAATACAGATAGGAAATTTATTGTAAATGGTAGAACCCTTAAGTGTATTGATAGGCAAAGGGATCTGGGTGTACAGGTACATAGGTCACTGAAAGTGGCAATGCAGCTAGAGAAGATGATTAAGAAGACATATGGCATGTTGCAATCATCAGCTAGGGTACTGAGTTTAAAAATTAGCAAGTCATGTTGCAGCTTTATAGAACCTTAGTTAGACTGCACTTAGAATATAGTGTTCAATTCTGGTTGCCATACTATCAGAAGGAGATGGAGGCTTTGGAGAGGATACAGAAAAGATTTATCAAGATGTTGCCTGGTATGGAGGGCAATAGTATGAGGAGAAGTTGGAGGAACTTGGTTTGTTCTCAATGGAGCAACAGAGGTTGAGGAGAGACCTGATAGAAGTCTGCAAGATTATCAGTGGCAATAGACAGAGTGGATAGTCAGAAGCTTTTTCCCAGGGTGGAAGAGTCAATTACTAGGGGGCATAAGTTTAACGTGCGAGGGGCAAGGTTTAAAGGAAATGTACGAGACAGATTAATTAAACAGTCGGTGTCTGAAACTTGTTGCCAGGAGAGGTAGTGGGAGGAGATATGATAGTGACTTTTAAAGGGCATCTTGACAAATACGTGAATAGGATGGAAATAGAGGAATATGACACCTGGAAGACTAGGGGGTTTTAGTTAAATCGGGTAGCATGGTCGGTGCAAACTTGAGGGACGAAGGGCCTGTTCTTGTGCTGTAATTTTCTTTCTTTTGTTCTTTGTCAGCTGAACTTACTTCCGCCACTGAGATGTTGTGTTTTTGTTCATGTTGAACCTCGGTGAGTGTCTTCTCCTCCTTGTCCAGGGTTGTTAATGTTTGGAATCCTCTGCCCCAGAGAAGATGGCACGATGACACAGTGGTTAGCGCTGTTGCCTCACAGTGCCAGGGACCCAGGTTCAATACTGGCTTGGGTCACCGTCTGTGTGGAATCTGAATGTTCTCCCACTGTCTGCGTGGGTTTCTTCCGTTTTCTCCGGATGCTCCCCCCACACTCCAAAGATGTGCGTTGTCGGTTGACTGGCCGTGTTAAATTGACCCTAGTGTCAGGGGGATCAGCAGGATAAATATGTGGAGTTATGGGAATAGGGCCTAGGTGGGATTGTTGTCAGTGCAGATTCGATGGGCCAAATGGCCTTCTTCTGCACTGTAAGGATTCTATGCTTCTATGAGAACAGTGGAAGCTTCTAGGTCACTGAATATGTGCAAGACTGAGTTAGACTGATTACTGACTGACACAGGGATTCAGGTTTACAGGGCACTGGGGGGGTGGTGGGAAAGGAATGTGGGAGGGATCTGACAGGAAAGCAAACTTGAGGCCGTGATCAAATCAGCAATGATTTTATGGATGCTGGCTGGAGGGGCTAAATGGCCTACTCTTGCTATTTGCTATTGCAAGAGTAATGGCCTATTTCTCACGTTCCCTGAGCAATGTTCCACAGCAGTGCCATGGGAATGCCGCACTGTCAGAGGTTTCAAGAATATACCACCAAAGCTGGTCAAGTGGTTGGTATGAATAGGATCCCTCACCATATTTCAAGAAAGAACAAGGGAGAGAGTTGTCCTCCTTGGGGCCTGGCCTATATTCCCCAGAAACTGAAGCAGTCCATGTCCAAATGCAGCAAGATCTGGACACTATTTGGATGACAAATAGCAAGGAATATTCGCATCTCCCAGATGCCAGGCAATCACCATCTCCAACAAGGGAGAATCCAATCACTGCCCCTTGACGTTCAATAAATACTGTGGTTGCCAGAGTAGGTCAGAGGTTAGGAATCAGTAACTTACCTCCTGACTCCCCAAAGCCTGTCCACTATCTACAAAGCACAAGTCAGGAATGTGATGAAATATTCTCCCCTGGCCTGGATGGGCGCAGCTCCAACAACACTCAAGAAGCTCAACACTATCCCCAGGTCAAAGCAACCTGTCCGATTGGCATCCCTCCCAAAAACTTTCAATCCCTCGATCACCGACACGCAGTGACGGCTGTGTGTACCATCTAAAAGGTGCACTGCAGAAACTCACAGTTTCTTTAAAGGAAGTTCCTTTAATAAACTCACGACCATTACTATCCAGAAGGGAAAAGGCAGCAGATACCTGGGAACACCACTACCTCTTCCAAAACATTCACCATCCTGAGTTGGAAATCTATTGACCGCCCCTTCACTGTCGCTGGGTCAAAATCCTGGAACTCCCTCCCGAACAGCACTGTGGGGGCTGCCGCGGGTTCAAGAAGGAAACTCACCTTCTCGAGGGGCAATTAGGGAAGGGCAATAAAGGCTGGCCTAACCAGCAACACCCATACCTTATAAATAACTTTTAACAATATATTCATCCCTCGACAGACATCACTGGTAGATAATCCAGATATTATCACTGCTTTATCTGCAACCTTGCTGTGAGCAAATTAAGTCTTGTGTTCCCTGCGGATAAACAATGGCTGCACTTCAAAAGCCCTTTGGGATGTCCTGAGGTCTTTGCTGTTACAGTATAGATGTCGATATTTTGAGGAACTCACCTGGTTTGACAGCCGCCTTCAATTCCTTCCACACTCTGTACTGCAAAGGCCCTTCCAACACTTCCAAAGCGGAGTCTTCAGGTGGACCTTCCAGGGCCTTATAGTCCGCTGGAGGCCTGTACAACATAAAGAGATGTCAACATCCCCGCAGTGAAAAATCGACCCAATATTTAATCTCTTATCTTTCCGTGACTTAAAGCACCTACCTCTGCTTCAGAAGACTCACTCCCTTCACAAAAAAGAAAAGGAGAAAATTATTTTAGCTTGCATTGAATGAATTACGTTTTCACCCTGTCCAACACATCACATAATTCCTCTGCTTAAAGAGCTGTTTGAAATGTATTTGACAAGTGGTTAAACTGGAGCTTTCACACACGCCAGTCTGTCAGATTGACACATGCCCACAGATATGCGCACATGACGGTCTTGGAATCTTCTGGGCCTATCTGTGGCTGGAGGCTTGGCTTGGGGGGAGGTGGGGCGGAGGCCAAGACTCAGTTTGTCGATGGCAAGATGTACTTCAGCAATTCTGTTCACAGGGCATCGAAGGCAGATTAATGGTGGCCGCATCTTTCCCAATGAACAACACTGGGAAGTCATTTTGCATGGCCTAGCGTTAAAAGGTCACCTCGCCAGAATTAAGGTCCCCCTTCCAACAATCATGTTGCCTACCAGTGGGAAATTCAAATGTTCACCTTCACGACCGCGCCATCAGTGGCACACGCCTGGCAAAGCTCCCAAAATTAACGATGAGTCGTCGCTGCATTGCTTCCCCCCCCCCCACACAGAACATCTGAAAAAAAACCTGCCTACACCTGGGACCAAGCACTGGCAGTGCAGTCTGGCAGAAGATGACTAAGGAAGGATTGGCACGGGGAAGGGCGGAGGTGTGGCCGGGTGAAGGTGGAAGGGAGAGTGCAGCCAGCTGGGATGTCCTTGAAGGATGACCTCACATCCCGTGAGGTGATGGGGCTTCCTGGCTGGTCCCGACGCTGCTGCAAGAATTGGCGAGACCCCTCGCAGATGCCAGTGTGGCTTGGCTGACCAACAGGAGATTGCCCGTGGTCAGCTATGCCTGCATCCTTGCCCACAGAAAGTCGCTCCCACCACCAATTCCAGGCTCCAGAATGGAAGATTCCAGCCATAGAGTTCCACTCCCACCACCGACAGGAATGTGAGGTTATGTCTGGAGAAAGTCTACAACCCACTTCCTACTCCTTTACCTGCAGGAACAGTAAGTCGTCCTGTTCCTCCACTTGCTTTTTCCTCTTCTCGATTTCTGCTTCCAGGGACGTCAGGCCTTTCTGGATTTCCTCCCGTCTGGCCTCCATCTGTTTCAAAGTGGTTTCCATCCTCCCCTCCAGTTTCTCCACCAAGCCTTGCTCCTTCCTCTGGATGAATTGGCCCACCTCAGCAAAGCAGTTCTTGACATGGGTCAACTTGATGATAAACTCCTCCTGCAAGGGAGAAAAAACCCAGTCTTTACAAGGGATTGGCCTACAGACAGGTCTTCCAGTGAGAGATGGCAGATAGAATTTGATCCATCGAGGTGATGTGAGGGAATGCATTTTGAATACAGATAGGAAATATGCAGTAAATGGCAGAATCCTTAAGAATATTGAAAGGTAGAGGGATCCGGGTGTACAGGTACACAGGTACTGAAACTGGCAATGCAGGTGGAGAAGGCAATCAAGAAGGCTTACGGCATTTTTGCTTTGATCGGAGGGTGCATTGAATTTAAAAATTTGCATTTTTATAGCACCTCAGTTAGGCCACACTTAGAATGTAGCATTCAATTCTGGTCGCCACACTACTAGAAGGATTTAGATGCTTTGGAGAGGGCACAGAAAAGATTTACTAAGATGTTGCCCTGGTATAGAGGGCATTAGCTGTGAGGAGAAGTTGGAGAAACTTGGTTTGTTCTCACTGGAGCGACAGAGGTTGAGGGGAGACCTGATAGAAGTCTACAAGGTTATGAGGGGCATGGACAGAGTGGATAGTCAGAAGCATTTTCCTAGGGTGGAAGAGTCAATTACTAAGGAACACAGGTTTAAGGTGCGAGCGGCAAGGAGATGCACGAGGCAAATTTTTTACACAGAGGCTGGTGGGTAGCTGGAATTCGCTGCCAGGGGAGATAGTGGAAGCGGATATGATAGTGACTTTTAAGGGGTGTTTTGGAAAATACGTGAATAGGATGGGAATAGAGGGACATGGTCCCCGAAAGGGTAAGGGGTTTTAGTTCGGAAGGGCAGTGTGGTTGGTGCAGGCTTGGAGGGGCGATGGGCCTGTTCCTGTACTGTAATTTTCTTTGTTCTTTGTCAGCTGTACTTACTCCCACCACTGAGATGTTGCGTTTTTGTTTGCGTTGAACCTCGGTGAGCGTCTTCTCTTCCTCGCCCAGCTTGTCCAAGGATTCCTTCAGTGCAGCCTGCAGTCAAACAGCACACCAGCAAATAAAATCACATGGCGGGTTCCCATGCAACACGGCATCAATGTCACTGACCTCCCAGAACATCACTCACAACCAAATCCTTATCCCAGGGCAAAAACAACCTCCCCAGTTCACTGTGCTGTCGACTCCAACCTCCTTTGCAACTCCTTCCTTACATTAACCTTAAATCCAAGGGGTCTGGAGTGCAGTATCACACAATCCCAAATATACACATTACAGACACAGTATTCCCCCTCTGAAACTACACAGAACAGACACTGTGTCATGCCGTCCCATATACACACTGAAGATACTATATTCTTCCTCTGAATATACACAGATCAGACACAGTATCACTTAGTCCCAAATATACACATTTCAGTCCCTCTGAATGTACACAGAACAGACACTGCGTCACACAGTCGCATATACACACTGAAGATACTGTATTCCTCCTGTGAATATACACAGGATAGAACTGTGTGGGATTTTACAGCCTTGCTCATTCCAAAAATGTAAAATCACACCTGGGTTGTGTACAGAATATAAGTTAAACAAACATTGCATTATACACACTTATATGTACATAATATGCAGATATTATGGTGTCACAGTAGCATAGTGGTTAGCACTGCTGCTTCACAGCTCCAGAGACCTGGGTTCGATTCCCAGCTTGGGTCACTGTCTGTGTGGAGTTTGCACATTCTCCTTGTGTCTACGTGGGTTTCCTCCAGGTGCTCCAGTTTCCTTCCACAGTCCAAAGATCTGCAGGTAGGATGGACTCAAATAGCACGAGGGGTCACGGGCCTAGGGTGAGGGGGGTAAGATATAATTTGGATGCTAGAGGGAGTTTTTTCAACAGAGGGTGGTGGGGGTATGGAATGCGCTACCAAGTAAAGTGGTGAAGGCAGGTACTCTGGAGTTATTTAAGAAACACTTAGATGGGCACATGGACAGAATGGGAATGGAGGGATATAGAAAACTGATTTAAAATAGGGATCATGAGCCTTGGGAGTCCCTGGGAAGTGTGTGAATAGATGATGATATTGATGTACTTGTTTTTATCCTACAGGTTCTTTGGTCCACCTTGTTGTCTAACGAGGGGCATACACGCGATGGGTCGTGAGAGGGCTGCTCTTGGATTTTTTTCGAGAGTATCCTAGTGCTTCACGTCGTTAGTGTACACTTGACCTGGACCATTTGATGGGCAACACGACAGCTCAGTGACTATCGCTGTGCTGTGCAGATACATGGATTTGGGCCTGTGTCTGTGGGAGTTTGCGCATTCTCCCCGTGCTTGCGTGGGTTTTCTCCGGGTGCTCCGGTTTCCTCCCACATCCCAAAGATGTGCTCTTAGGCTAATTGGCAAAACAAATTCTCCCTAAATTGTCTCAAATTTGGTTTTTAATCCATAGATCTATAAACATGGACAGGGATCACGGGTCGAGGTGGGAAAATCTTGGTGGCAGCGCGGGCTCGTTGGGCCGAAGGGCCTGTTTCCTGTGCTGTTTTGTTCTTTATTCTTTGTTAGGTTGATTGGCCATGCTAAAATTGCCCCTTAGTGTCCTGAGATGCATAGGTTAGAGGAGTTACTGGGTAAATGTGTAGGGATCTGGGGTAGGACCTGTGTGGGATTGTGCAGACTCGATGGGCCAGATGGCCTCTTTTTGTACTGTAGAGTTTCTGAAAAAAAGTGTACAGAATACACATATGCTGTACATTGTATCATCTACATAGATATAGAGAATATATATGGATGGTGAGTCTCACACACAGATATATACAGAAAACACAGATACTGTATACCATCACGCACAGAATGGATGGAGTGGGACGGTGGTAGCATTGCTGCTTCACAACACCAGGGACGCAGGTTCGATTCTGGCCTTGGTGCCTGTCTGTATGGAATCTAGAGGTTCTCTCCATGCCTGCGTGGGCTCCCTCTGGGTGCTCCAGTTTCCTCCCACAGTCCAAAGATATGTGGGTTAGGATTGCCTCTTGGTGTCGGGGGATTAGCAGGGTAAATACATGGTGTTACAGGGATGGGACCTGGTGGGCTTGTTGCCAGTGCAGGCTTGATGGGCTGAATGACCCCATTCTAGGGATACTGCCCCAGAATCCCAGTGTAGGGATTCTATGGGAGGGGTTTTACGGCCTCGCTTGTCCCAAAACCATAAAGTCCCACCCAAGGTAACTAACCTTTCCATAGAGCGCCTCTCACCGGCTCCGATTCCCGTGGCAGGCAGGATGGTAAAATTCTGGCCTGTGATTCTACGAGATGCTGAATGACGCACAGATATGCACAAAATATACACAGGCATTAAATCACACCTGGATGTGTACCAAATAAACAAGTAATGTATATTGTATCATGCACACAGTTATGGACAGGATATAGGGGAGGCGATAACTGAGTGGTATTATTGCTAGAATATTAATCCAAAAACTCAGCTAATGTTTCGGGGAAGCGGGTTCAAATCCCAGCATGGCAGAGGGTGGAATTTGAATTTTAAAAAAATCTGGAATAAAGAATGTACTGATGACTGTGAAACCATTGTCAATTGTCGGAAAAAGCCATCTGACCCATTAATGTCCTTTAGGGAAGAAAATCCTTATGCGGTCTGGTCTACATATGACTGCAGAGCCACAGCGATGTGGTTGACTGTTATTTACCCCTCTGAACAAGGGCAACTGGGATGGGCAATTAACCTGCTGCTGTGAGACTTCTTACTGCAATTAATGCTGGCCAGCCAGCGACACCAATGTTCACCAAACGAATAAAAAAAAATTACACATAGACTAATAACACAGAACATACAGTCAGTGTAGTCTCAAACAACTAGGTTATAGTCCAACTTTCAGAAAGCTGCTTTCCAAATAAACTTTGTTGGACCATAACATGATGTTGGGAGACTTTTTATTGTGCCTACCCCAGTTCAACACCACAGAATATATTGGTACGGTACCACAGAAGCACATAAATAAGTAGATATTGTATCATATACAGGGAAACGCACAAAATAAATACACACAAATACAGAAGAGATAGTGAATGAAAGCATATGCACATAAGCATGTTGCAGTGTAACTCTCACCCTTTGAAGTCTGACAGAATCAGCGATGGTGTGGACTGAGTGCTGTTGGTGATCTCCTCCCTGCTGGCACACGGCACACAGAGGAGTGTGGTCGCTTAGGCAGTAGTGGGTGTATTGGGCTCGGTGCCGCGGACAGAGCTGCCCCACCGCCTCTGCCTGGTTCCCCCGGAGCTGCTCCACCGTGCTCCTCAAGGCGTGCACCGCCCTGGTGCTCCTGTCCGGGAACTCGGCCCGGCACTCCGGGCAGGACACCAGGGGCTGCTGGCTGTCCCAGAAAGACGCGATGCAGGACTGGCAGTAAGTGTGGCCGCACTCCAGCGTGCTGGCGTCGGTGAGGAGTTCTAGGCAGATGGGGCACAGCAAGTTCTCCCCAAGATTCACCATCTCACTGGCTGCCATCGCTAACAACAGCCCCTTTCACTTTCACAATCTGCACCCTGGAAACACTGACAGATATTTCACTTCCACCCTAAATCTCTCTCTCTTTTTATATATGTATACACCCACTTCCCTAAGACACTGAGTTTCGAAAGCTCGCAAACTTACTATCAAATAAATCGGTTGGATTTAAAATTGGTGTTGCTAAATTCTTACTGAGTTCGCACTGAGAAGTGGCAGCGCAGAAGTTGTTGTGATCCAGCAGAAACAACTTCAACCTAACAAACCTCCTCTGGTTTCTCCTCTGCCCCACCTGAATACTGAAACAAGTCGATTCATCGCCTACAGAAAGTTCCTCCCTGTCTGAGGACAGAGTAATAAGCAGCTCAGAGGCCCTTGTTTGGATGTTTCTGTCTCACACACACGCATGCACACACATGAATATTCTTTCTTTGGATTGCTTAACTACGCTATTAGCAGAGTTGGTGTAGAATGACTGGCTTCCAACGTCTGCATGGGTTTCCTCGGGGTACTCCAGTTGCCTTGCACAGTCCAAAGATATGCAGGGTAGGGGGAATTGGCCATGCTCAATTGCCCCTTGGTGTCCAAAGATGTACAGGTTAGGTGGATTGGCCATGTTAAATTGCCCCTTGATGTGCAAAGATATATAGGTTAGATGGATTAGCCATGGGAAATGTGTGTAGTTACAGGGACAGGGTAGGGGAAAGGATCTGTGTTAAATACTCTGTCAGAGAGTTGGTGCAGATCTGACGGGCCGAATGGCCTTTTCTGTACTGTAGGGATTCCATGTTTCTGTGATTCTATGATTGGTGTCCAAGGACTTGCAGGCAACCTGAGGCTTAGAGAATGGGTCACATGAGTGGCCCGTTCTTCATTGCAGTGAGCAATCGGGCAGGTTCACAATAGGCGAACCCTTATGGACGGGATTAAAGACACTTGATACAGGTCAATATTTCATAACTTGGTTTAGAAGATGCTTACTCAGAGAACCATGGAATCCCTTCAGTGTAGAAGGAAGCCACTCTATCAAGTCTCCTCAGCATCACACTGGTGGGATCTTGTGGTCCTGCTGACAGCACACTCCCCGCTGTGGGATTCAGAACAGAGAGGAGAGTGTTCAGTGGGAAACTTCATGGAGTGGGAGGAAAAACTCTGCTCTAAATTTCTCAATAAGGTCGCCTGAGTTACAAAGAGAGGCTGGGTAGACTGGGACTTTTTTTTCCTGGAGTGTAGCAGGCTTAGGGGTAATCTTTTGATTTTTGATTTGAAATATTTTTAGGGCTATACATTTCTTATAGAGGATTATAAAATAATGAGGGGCGTAAGATGAGCTCGATGGTCAATATCTTTTCCCAAAGGTTTGGGGAGCCTGGAACTAGGGGGCATAGGTTTAAGGTGACAGGGGAGAGGTACAAAAGGATACAAAGGGGCAGTTTTTTCACTCAGAGGGTGGTGAGTATTTGGATCAAACTGCCAGAGGTAGTAATAGAGACAGGTACAAGTTTGTCTTTCAAAAAGCATTTAGACAGTTCAGTAAGATGGATATACAGGGATGTGGACCAAATGCAGGCATTTGGAACTAGCTTAGTGGTAAAAACATGGACAAGTTGGGCCAAAGGGCCTGTTTCCATGCTTCAAACCTCTATGACGCTATGTCTCTATGACTGTCATTCCTCTAAACTTGGATGGCTACAGGCCCAACCCACCTAACCTGTCCATGCACAGTGCCATATTGGTTCGCACTGCTGCCTCACTGGGTTCAATTCCGGCCTTGGGTCACCGTCTGTGAGGATTCTGCACATTGTCTCCGTACCTGTGGGTGCTTCCATTCCCTCTCACACTCCAAAGATGGTAAGAAGTCTCACAACACCAGGTTAAAGTCCAATGGGTCTATTTGGTAGCAAGCGCCACTAGCTTTCGGAGCACTGCTCCTTCGTCAGCTAAGTGGGAGTTTTTTCACAGTGGGAGTTCTATGATAGCATTAAAGGGATGTGTCATCCAGAGGAACAATATTTGATTTGATTTGATTTATTATTGTCGCATGTATCAGGAACTCAGTAAGAATTTAGCAACACCAATTATTAATCCAACCGATTTATTTGATAGTAAAAAAGCGAGCTTTCAACACTCTTGTGTCTTCCTCAGGCAAGTACAGCATGTATCAGGATGCAGTGAAACGTATTGTTTCTTGCACAGCATACAAAGCATACTGTTCATAGAATACAAAGGGGAGAAATTAGGAGAGGGTGCAGAATATAGTGTTACAATCATTTTTTAAAAGTTAATTTGATTTATTATTGTCACACGTATTAGCAGACAGTGAGAAGTATTGTTTCCTGCGTGCTATAAAGACAAAGCATACCATTCACAGAGAAGGAAATGAGAGAGTGCAGAATGTAGTGTTACAGTCATAGCTAGGGTGTAGAGAAAGGTCAACTTAATGCAAGGTTGGTCCATTCAGAAGTCTAATGGTAGCAGGGAAGAAGCTGTTCTTGAGTCAGTTGGTACGTGACCTCAGATTTTTGTACCTTTTTTTTCCCAAGGGAAGAAGGTGGAAGGGGGAATGTCCAGGGTACATGGGTCTTTGATTATGTGACTGTTTTACCAAGGCAGCGGGAAGTGTAGATGGAGTCAATGCTTGGGATGGATGAAGGCGGTGACGAAGGATCATCCTGACTCGAAACATTGGTTCTATTCTCTCTCCTCAGATGCTGCCAGGCCTGCTGAGATTTTCCAGCATTTTCTGTTTCAGATTCCGCAGTGTTTTGCTTTCATCAAATGGATTGGGGGGCTGGTGGACTGGACTTCACTCACAACTCTTGGTGAGGGTTTAGGAGAAACAAATGTGTGGATTTTACTCCCTGGTAACTGCTTACGGCGGTGGGGAGTTTTATTGCGATTGGTTTATAGATCAGGAAGTTTACGAGGAGTTTCAGTGAGTTTCTCGGAAGGCTTGCTGGGTTGCAATGAGTGCTGTGGGATTCTTCAGGCCACCTTCGGGTAAGGTTTTCTACAACCCCAACGTATGTGTGTGTTTTGCGGGTTGGGGCGGCGGCGGAGTTGGAATCCATTCTCTGCTGTTGACCTACAGGCAATAAAGCTATCTCGGAGAGACAGAGTGTGGGGAAAATAGACACACACTGACACAGAGGAAATCAACTCAGCTCCCTGCGCTGTGTACAGTACAATCCCGGGCGGGTGCAGCTAGCCCACGATGAGTCCCTGGCAAACAACAATGCAGTAAACTGCTCTATGCACAAGTGTAAAAAAACTGCAGGCTGTCCCAGCCAAAAGTGTGCCGGGGGCGAGTGAGAAATCTTCAGTGCATCATTTAAGAAAGTGTTTTTCCCAAAAAAAAAATCATCCTTACAAATTAGAAAGCCAATGGACTCGATAAATTCAAATGCATTCCTTGCTTGCTCCAAAAGAAAAACAAATCCAATTCAAGGTCCCCTCTAGAGAGAGAGAGAGAAAGAGAAACCAGTCCTTAGCTGACAGGATAAGACATTGAACCACATTTTGGGCTTGATCTTAGCCCCAACAAGCTTTCTGCTTGCCACACCACCAGAAGGATGTGGAAGCTTTGGAGGAAGTGCGCAAGAAGGTTCACCAGCATGTTGTCTGGTGTCTTTGTGTTTTTTTTATTCAGTCATGGGATCTGGGCATCGCTGGTTGGCCAGCATTTATTGCCCATCCCTAGTTGCCCTTAGAGGGCAGTTAACAATCAACCACATTGCTGTGGCTCTGGAGTCACACATAGGCCAGGCCAGGCAAGGTGTGCAAATTCCTTTCCCTAAAGGACTTGAGTGAAGCAGCTGGGTGTTTCCAACAATCGGCAATGGTTTCAAGGTCCAGATGTTTTAAATTGAATTCAGATTCCACCATCTGCCGTGGTGGGATTCGAACTCAGAACCAAATAAACTAAGTGAACAAGCTGAGGGATGAATTAAAAATGCAGCTCCGTTAAGGGACAGTGTGTCAAAGTAAATGGAATCTCAGAGGAAATGTAAAGCATCAGAACAAAATGTGATTAAAGGTGGCGCACCCCAATCCCTGCGACGGTTAACAGGTAAGGGTGCCTCAGTGGTGCCAGCAGACATCCCTTACGAGGGATATCCAGCAGCAAACATAGCTGCGGAGGATGGGGCAGATTGTCAGGTCGGATGACTACCACCACCCCCCAACCCCAACCCCCATCTTCGACCCTCGACCTCCTACTGTCTGAACCTCTCAACGACCAGCTTTGGCATGGCCCAGGAGATGGCTCACGGGGAGGTTCTCTTTCCCCATCGCTCCAGAGATCCGGAGTATGAGTCTGAAGTGTGTTTGTGCGCGTGTCTGCTCTGTTTAAGCTACGTTCAGAATAGTCTCACCCTTCCCCCTTGTCGATCTCCATGTTTTTATACAGGGCGATTATATCCCTTTGGAGTCTCGGGATGGTCCCATCACGTGTGGGAAGCTCTGGCGGTGGGAATAATCGCTGCCAGCGCGGTCTCTTGGATAGCCTACCGGAAAAGTAAGTAAGGAAGCCGGGACGTGCATGAGAGACGTGGACAGAGTGGATATGGGGCAGTTGTTGCAGGGTCAGTCAGGAGGTGACGTAGGTTCAAGACGAGGGGCAGAAGGTTTCAGGGGGAATGTGAGGAAAAACATGGTGGTGACAATCTGCCTGGGATGGTGATAGAGCTGGATTGCCTCATATCCTGGATGAGCACTTGCTATGTCATAACATTCAGGGCTATGGGCCAAGTGTGATGGGATTAGGTGGGAGGTCAGCTGTTTCTAATGTGTCGGTGCAGACTCGATGGGCCAAAAGGCCTCTTTTGCACTGATTCTTTGCAGTATTTTGCAGGGTGAGGGAAGTGTGGAGAATTGCACCGAGTTGAAATTGGACAGGATTCCCACTCAAAGCCACTGGATGCGGTTGGTAAAAGGGAAAAATGACTCACATTCACACAGCACTTTTCTCAACTTCATCACCTCCTGAAACCAATGTGGTAACATCAGACACGGGGCAACCCACGCAGGCCTCGCAGACAGCAATGTGATAACAAGCAGATAACTAGTTTGAAAAATTTTTCTTATTCGTTCATGGGATGTGGGCGTTGCTGGCTAGGCCCAATATTTCTTTCTCATCCCCTTTGATAAGGTGCTGGGTGAGCTGCCTTCTCGAACTGCAGCGGTCACTGTGGTGTAGGCACACCCACTGTGCTGTTAGGGAGGGTGTTCCAGGATTTTGACCCAGCGACAGTGAAGGAACGGCCGATACATTTCCAAGTCTGGATGGTGAGTGTCTTGGAGGGGAATCTGGATGGTGTTCCCAGGGTATCTGCTGCCCTTATCCTTCCAGAGGTTTGAGGAAGTAGGTCTAGAATGTTTAATGAGCCTTGGTGAGTTCCTGCATTCTGTGGTGGTACACACTGTGTGTCAATGATAGAGAGAGTGGAATTTGTTTGGAGTGAGAGTGACATTTTAATGGATAAGAGGAGGTTATTGTTGTCCAGTGAGGTGGGTGGCCACATTGGGAAGGGTTTTCAGAGAGGCTGACGCCAGGGTGGGAACATCGCTGGGGAAAGCTTCAGACACGAGGCAGTGGGGAACCTGCACCCCACACAGGGGAGAGAACAAGTGAGAGACGACAGAGTAACACAAACTTTTGCATCTCTTACAGGAAGGTTGGACAGCTCCACGTCAGCGCGCAGGTTAAGCCTGCCGACAGAACTGTTGCTACAGGCGACCATCCTCGCAGGAGCTGTCTTCGCCTCGTATTTGAATGGCTTCCAACAAGGTGAGACTGATGGCAGGTCACTTCCTGGGAGACAGGAAGCCAGTTGCTGAGGGTGGCCTGATAGAATGCAAAGACCGGACCCAGTGAGTGTGAGGATAAGCGTGAGTCAGAATGTGTGTGTGTTCGCAAGTCTTCATTCCCAACCAACAAAGCAATCCCGTTGTTGGAGCACCTTGGCAAAACCCCATCCACCCATTGGAAATCCTGTAACGACCCCCTCGTCCATGCCCGCCCTGTCGCACTCTACACTCAACCAACTGCTATCTTGTTCACGGAAAAAGAGAGCAGCATGGTGGCACAGCAGCGTTGTCCTCCCACTGCTCCAGGAATCCGGGTTTGATTCCGGCCTCGGGTCACTGTCTGTGTGCACTTTGCACTTGCTCCCGCTATCTGGATAAGTTTCTTCCGGGTGCTCCGGTTTCCTCCCACATTTCAAAGATGTTAGAGTTAGGTGGATTGGCCATGCTAAATTCACCCTAGTGTCAGGGGTATTAGCAAGGTCAATGTGTGGGTTATGGGAATAGAGCCTGGGTGGGATTGTGGTCAATATAGACCCCATGGACCACTGGCCTCCTTTTGTACTGTAGGGATTCTATGGAATTGGTGACAGCCTCATCTCTCGAGGACACAGATCCGGGTTGACTGAAAAGAAATGTCACCAATCGTGGTGACCTTGTCATGAATTCCCATGTTCCCCAGCACCCATTTCACTTTGAAGTTTCTACATTGCTCCAATTCTGGCCTCGTGTATGTTCCCACTTTATACCGCCCTACCATTGACTGTGCCTAAAGCAACCTGGGCCTCCAAGCTCCGATATTCTCTCCCTAAACTTGTCCACCTCGCGAATGATAGTAATGCCATTGAATGTCAAAGGCGATAGTTAGATCCTCCCCTGTTGGAGATGGTTATTGTCAGTTGAAGCAAGTGATATTCACACCACACTTGTCAGCTCAAGTCTGGATATTGTCCAACTCTTGCTGTGTTTGGACATGGACTGCTTCAGTATCTGAGGAGATGTGAATGGTGCTGAACATTGTGTAAATCATCAGTGAACATTCCCGTATGATGGAAGGAAGGTCATTGAATGAAGCAGCTGAAGATGGTTCAGCCTAGAACACTATCCTGAGGAACTCCTGCTGTGATGTCCAAAAACCACAACCATTTTCCATTGTGCCAGGTATGACTTCAGCCAGCAGAGAGTTTTCTCCCTGATACCCATTGCTTTCAGTTTTGCTGGGCTCCTTAATGCTACACTTAGTTGACACAATGGGTGGCACATTGGCACAGTTGTTAGCACTGTTGCCTCACAGCGCCAGGGATTCGAGTTCAAATCCGGCCTCGGGTAACTATCTGTGTGCAGTTTGCACATTCTTCCCGTGTCTGTGTGGGTTTCTTCCAGGTGCTCCTGTATCCTTCCACAGTCCAAAGCTGTGCAGATCCAAGTTGAGTAAATTGACCCTACTGTCAGGGGGATTAGCAAGGTAAATATGAGGGGTTAAAAGGGTGGGATCCTCTGCCCTTATCTCTTCTGATGTGTGACTGATGGCACTCCGTGAAGTGGCTTGGGGTATTTTCCTGTGTCAAGGTGTTTTACAAGTTTGGAAAAGGAGTCAGGATATAGTCAGGGCCTGTGGCCTTTGCTGTATCCTGGAGCCTTCGGCTTGTTTTTCAATATTGCTCGGAGTGAATCAAATTGACTGAGAAAAACTGGCTTTTGCTAAGCTGTGCACCTCGGGAGGAGGTCGAGGTGCATTATTAACTATATTACACTTCTGGCTAAAGGCTCATGCTTCAGCCTTGTCTCCTGCACTAATGTGCTGGGTTTCCTCCATTGCCGAGGATAAGGATATTGGTGGAGCCTCCTTTTCCCTGAGTCAGTTGTTTAATGATCCACTATTCAACATAGGTTTAAAGTGCATGGTGAAAAGTTTAGAGAGTTGTGTAAGGCAGGTTTTTTTTTATACAGAACACGCTGCCCGAGGGGGTGGTGGAAGCAAGCACAAGAGCGGAATTTTAAGGGGCACCTAGTTGTAAAGATGAGAAGTATGGGAATGGAAGGATATATTCTCCGTAAGTGCGTGCAGTTTTTGTTTAAGCAGGCATTTTGATAGGCTTGGAGGGCTGAAGGGCCTGTTCCTCTTTGGTACTGTTCTTTGTTCTATATCCATTCATGACCGGATGTGCCAAGTCTGTAAGAGTTCACATCCAGTCCAGTTGTCGTTGGATCGCTCAGCTCTGTCTATCACTTGCTGCTTTTGATGTTTGTCACGCAAGTGGTCCAGAGTTGTGACTTCACTCAAAGGGTGGCACGGTGGCACCATGATTAGCACTGCTGCCTCGCAGTCCCAGGTTCGATTCCAGCCTTGTGTGACTGTCTGTGTGGGTTTCCTCTGGTTACTCCAGTTACTTCCTACACTCAGACTGTCTGCAGGTTAGGTGGATTGGCCATGCTAAATTGCCCCTTAGTATCTGTCCCAAGATGTGTAGGTTAGGGGAATTAGCGGAGTAAATATGTGGGATGAAAGGGATAGGCTTGCGGAGATTGGCTTGGGTAAGATGTTCAGTCAGAGAGTTGTGTGAACTCAATGGGCCAAAAGGCCACTTTCTGCACTGTAGAGATTCTATGGCACCTCCTTCTATTAGGTATACCCGATGGTGCTCTGACATGACCTCCTCGTCTTGCACTCTTCATTAAATCAGCATTGATTGCCCACTTTTCATGGCAGTGATGAAGTGGGGATAGACCGGGACATGAGATTGTTGTTGTACACAATTCTACTGCTGCTGATGCCCTATAGCACTGTCCAATATCTCACTATGTGGCTTAGTGTGAAACATTTTTTTTGTGACATTTGCGTAAAGCTCCCTGGCATGTTTCATTCCATTAAATATGCCATATGAAGGAAAGTAGTTGTTGCTGAATTTTACAGGATCAGCAGGCTCCCCCCCTCCCCCCCAAGGATGAGGCCGGAGGTAAATCTTATATGGGAAGCAATGAAATTTGATTTCTGTCAGTCCCTTAGCATTGTGATTGTAATGTGTCCTTATCTTTGGAATATTGTGAAATTTTGGGCCCTGTATGTAAAGAAGGATGTGTTGGCCCTGGGAGGGTCCCGAGGACATTCAAAGAATGAAAGTCTTAATGTATTTGAGCACTCTGATTCTGCACTCAATAGAGTTTTGAACTTACAGAAAACTGAAAGGCCTGGATAAAGTGGGCGTGGGGAAAATGTTTCCATTAGTAAGAGGGACACGGATCAGAGAACATAGCCTCAGAGTAAAGAGTGAACGCATTGAATCAAGATGAGGAGGAATTTCTTCAGTCTGAGGGGATGAATCGCTGAAATTCATTGCCACAGAAGGCTGTGGAGGCCAAGTCATTGAGTGTCTTTAAGACAGAGATAGATAGGTTCTTAATTGGTCAGGGGATCAAAGGTTACAGGGAAAAGATGGGAGAATTGGTCTGAGAAACATATTGGCCACGATCGAATGGCAGAGCAGATCCAATGGGCCGATGGTCTAATTCTGTTCCTGCGTTTTTCAGTCTTGCGGTCAATATGTGTGAGAGTCCAAGATGAGAGGGCAACTCTATTTCTGTAATTCCCAGAGCAGCTACCAGATAGATGGCCAATCCTGTGCATCATGGGAACTGTGGCAGCCATCTTTTGGCTCAGCCAAAATTTTCACTCGGGAGATTGCAGCAACTCCTGAAGGCAACTCAATACGCTCCCTGCACAAGGGGCAAATCGGGAGGGGCAATACATTGCCAGCAGGCTGTTGCCTTGGCAGCGGTGAGTATACTTGGGAAGGAAGAGTGTTTCGTTGTGTGTGAAGAGGGTCTGCGAGACTCGGTGTCATTGTAAACGTGTCTCTTTTCGTTGCAGGCCCGTTTCTGGTGAAGGGGCCGGATTACCCCGCTGTGGCCTATGTGGGTGAGGACGTGGTCCTCAACTGCTCAGTGGTGCCCTTCAGTCCGGACATGAAGCTGCAGATTGAATGGAGGCACGTGGACTCTGGAGCCGTCATCCTGAAGTGCAGCAGTGACCGGGAGGGGCCGTGCCCAGCTGGCAGGGGCAGGGCAAGCCTGCTGGAGGGTGAGCTGGCGGCTGGCAACGTGTCGCTGAGACTGAAGGCGGTGAGGGTGGCTGACGCCGGCAGGTACCGGTGCGCCGTCAGCTGCGACCGACATACCAGCCACGTGGAGATCGAGCTCGACGTCACGGGTAAGATAGGCAACTTTAACTGCCCTGTCCTGCCCCAAAACCATCCACCCGGCACCCCCCTCCCCACTCTCCCCACAATCAGCAGGCCCAGCCTGTGGGTGGGTAAGCTCCGTCCCCACCGAGACGGAAAGGTTGCCGTTTCGAATCCCACTGAATCAGAAGCCTTAGCCTCTCACGTAAACAGTGGCAGCACAGTGGCTAGCACTGCTGCCTCACAGCACCAAGGACCTGGGTTCAATACTGGCCTCAGTCCATTGTCTGTGTGGAGTTTGCACATTCTCACCTAGTCTGCTTGGGTTTCATCCCACACTCCAAAGATGCGTGGGTTAGGTGGATTGGACAGACTAAATTGATCGTAGTGTCAGGGGGATTAGCAGGTTAAATGTGAGGAGCTATGGGAATAGCGACTAGGTGGGATTGTGGTCGGTGCAGACTGGATAGGCAGAATGGCCTCCTTCCGCACTGTAGGGATTCTGTGAAGAATCGAGAACATCGGGAGGGGGAAAGACTCTGGCAGCATCTGTCGGGAGATAAAAACAGAGCTAGTGTTTCCAATCCATTTCCAATCCCACAGATGCTGCCAGAGGTGTTGGATGTGTCCTGGCCTTCTCCATTTCTATTTCAGATTCCAACATCTGTAGGATTTTGCTCCGAGGGAGGGTGGAACGAGGGTACAAATCCCACTGCAGAACCCTGGTGGAATTTACATTCAAACTTTAATGAATTAAATTCAATCCATCAATAAAATGTGGAATTGGACGCTAGTCTCTCAGAAATGGTGACCGTGACAACTATCATCGATTGATGTAAAAACCCATCTGGATCACTGTTGCTCCTTTAGGGAAGGAAATCTGCCGTCCTTACCCAGTCTGGCCT
Source organism: Sphyrna mokarran (assembly GCA_024679065.1). NCBI lineage: Eukaryota > Metazoa > Chordata > Chondrichthyes > Carcharhiniformes > Carcharhinidae > Sphyrna > Sphyrna mokarran. The sequence goes on from JAGIQG010000009.1 coordinate 94,430,558, forward strand.
ACGTGTGACTCTAGACTCACAGCAATGTTGATTAGAGTCATAGAGGTTTACAGCGTGGAAACAGGCCCAAATTGCCCGTGCCGTCCTTTTTTGAATGACTAAGCTCGTCCCAATTGCCCGCGTTTGGCCCATATCCCTCTCTATCCGTCTTACCCATGTAACTGTCTAAATGTTTTTTAAAAGACAAAATTGTCCCTGCTGAAAGATCTGGATAGAGTGGACTTGGAGAAATGTTTCCAATTCCATTAGGATTGGAGCACACAGCTTCAGAATGAAGAGACAACCCTTTAGTGTCCAATTCTGGATTTATACCCCCAATTCTTAACTGCCCTCTGAAATAGACTGGCAAGACACTCAGTTCAGGAATAGGCAACAAACGCTGGCCCAGCCAGTGGTGCCCACGTCCCAGTGAGGGAATTAAAAAGAAACAACTCGATGGCTGGGAGGGAGAACTGGAAATCCAGCAACTCTGTACATGAATTGAACTCATGGCTCTTGATTGACAATGCTGTATGGTTTCCTTTAATCTTGCCAGGAACCGTGTAGCAGGCCCAAGGATAGGGAGGTCAGCATGAGAGCTAGGCCGGGGTGGGGGTTAAAGTGACAGGCAGCTGAAGACTTGGGTTGTGCTTGCAGAGTCGGCAAAGGTGTCCCCGTGAAGCGGGTTGCCCAGTCTGCGTTTGGTCTCCGCGGTGTGCAGGAGGCCGTGCTCTGAATCGAAAGGAGTGGGCGTCCGTCACATTGCGGGGGGAAAGCGTGGGTCTATTCTCTTGATTGAGCCCGTCATTCTGCTCTTTTCCAGCCTTCGGGACGAAGCCAACTTTGTCCATAACGCAGTCCCAGGAGGGCAGTGGTGTCACTTATACTTGCCACTCGGAGGGCTGGTACCCTGAACCTGGCATCACCTGGAAGGATAGCTTCGGATACAGCCTGGTGCCACTGTCCACAGTAACCAAGACGAGAGACGGGCAGGGGCTGTACAGTGTGGACATCCAGTATCGGACAACCAGTATCACTCCATCTTCTGTGACCTGTATCATCTATAGCAAACTGAACAAGGTGGTGGGCTCCGCAGATATAGTAGGTCAGTTGTTGCAACTTCCAGAACTTAGTGATCAGTTTATTCAAAATAATAATTACACATGGATGTGTAAATAGGAGCAGAGGTAGGCCACTCGGCCCCTCAAGCCTGTCCCACCATTTCATATAACCATGGCTGATCTGTTTGTGTTGAGTTCCATATTCCCCAGTCACTGCTGATGACGTATGACCCCTCGTTTAACAAAAATCTACACTTCTGCCTTAAAAATATTCAGTGACAATCGCCCCCACTGTGTTCTGAGGCAGAGAGTCCCAAAGTCTCTCAAAGAAAAAGCATTCTCCTCATCTCTGTCCTAAAAGGGCACCCTTCATTTTAAAATAGCACCCAACTCGTTCTGGACTCAACCCACAAGAGGAAACATCCATTCCATGTCCACCTTGTCCAGGATCAAATCACCCTCTCACTCTTCTAAACTCCAGTGGGAACATGTTCAGTGTCTGCAACCTTTCGCCATAAGAGAATTCACACATTCCAGGTATCAATCTATAAACCTCCTCTGAACTTCCCATCATGTATTTGCCTCATCTAAATTATCTGCTCATTAAGTGAGGAGATTTTTGACTGTGAATCCAGTATTTTCTCAATTCAGATCCGGCAACAGATCAAATACAATGTGACATATTCTTTAACATGCACCGTCCCAATCAAACACCCTCAGGACAGGTACAGCACGGGGTTAGATACAGAGTAAAGCTCCCTCTACACTGTCCCCTTCAAACACTCCAAGGACAGGTACAGCATGGGGTTAGATAGAGTAAAGCTCCCTCTACACTGTCCCCTTCAAACACTCCCAGGACAGGTACAGCACGGGGTTAGATACAGAGTAAATCTCCCTCTGCACTGTCCCCATCAAACACCCCCAGGACAGGTACAGCACGGGGTTAGATACAGAGTAAATCTCCCTCTACACTGTCCCCATCAAACACTCCCAGGACAGGTACAGCATGGGGTTAGATACAGAGTAGAGCACCGTCTTTCTAGATGTAGTGGTTGTGGGTATGGAAGATGCTATCCAAGGAACCTTGGTGAGTTCCTGCAATACATCTTGTAGATAGTATACACTGTTCGCCGGTGGTGAAGGAAGTGAACGTTTGTGAATGGAGTGCCAATCTAGCAAGTTGCTTTTCCCTGGATGTTGTTGAGTGCTTGAGCGTTGTTGGAGTTGTGTAAAGTTCCGCAAAATATTTCATTGCATTCCTGCTGTGCTGATGTTAAATGAATGTCAAATTAATAATTCTGGAATTAAAAGCTATTCTCAGTAGTGGTGACCATAAAGCTATAGTCTATTGTTGTCAAAACCCACCTGGGTCTCTAATGTCCTTTAGGGGAGGAATCTGCTGTCCTTATCCTGGTCTGGCCCACACGTGACAGTGGATGCACAGGAGTGGTTGGAAAGGCAAGTAGTAGAAAACACTTTGGAACAGCCCCACCCAGAGATTCCCCTCCCAGCCACTTATCTCCATGAAATGTATCACCATTCCTTCAGCAAATAGCACTGTGTGTACACCAGTCCCACAGACACTGCAACGGCTCAAGAAGGCAGCTCACCATCACCCTCTCGAGGGGCAATTGGGGTTGAGCAATAAATGCAGACCTCGCCAGAGACTCCCACTGTCTGCAAATTAATTTAAAAGAAACATGGTTCACTCTAACCACCTGCTGAATTGGGGTGGCACAGTGGCTAGCACTGCTGCCTCACAGTGTTAGGGATCTGGGTTCGATTCCTGGCTTGGGTCACTGTCTGTGTGGAGTTTGCACATTCTCCCCATGTCTGTGTGGGTTTCCTCCAAATGCTCCGGTCGCCTCCCCCCCCCCCCCCCCCCCCCCCCCCACCACACACACACACACACACACACACACACAGAGTCCAAAGGCCTTCTGGTTAGGTGCATTGGCCATGCTAAATTGTCCCTTAGTGTCCCAACATGTATCGGGTAGGTTAAAATGTGAGGTGATGGGGATAGGGCAGGATGATCCCAAAGAGTCAGCACAGACTTGCTGGGCTGAATGGCCTCCTTCTGCACTCTAAGGAGTCTGTGGCCCAGTGAGGCACTCACTTGTGTAAAACCGCACCCAAATCTATTAGCTGGGCACCAGTGCAGCAAAGCTGGCAGAGGAGGAGACGCACTGGAGGGTCAGAACCCCACGCCCCTCTCTGCCACCCGATCTCCACCTTTGACTGCCCATGGGCCAACCACGTAAGCTTCCATCTGACTCGGTCTGTACTAGCAGTGAGTGTTGACCTTCTGATGACCTTCCTGAGGCCCTGTAGAAAACCCGCGCCCCATTGGGTTTGGTTGGGGTTGGCCAAGAGGAGTTACAGCACCACTGGTGGTGATTGTGAGAATAGCAGCCGCTCCACTGTCCAGTCAGTTGGGTTGATGACACCAACATCATTGGGAGCTTGGCAAAGAAACTCGTTAACTCTCTCTCTCTCTCTTTTTAAATCTTTGCAGATTTTCTCCCACACACTCAGTTCCACGTGAGTGAGGCCGGTAAGATGTTTTCTCACTTTCTCGTTCTTTTTTTTGTGAGTCACCGTTCCGCTCTCTCTTCACATTGACCGGGCTGACCCAGGATGTCTATTTTGTCTTGTAGAATGGAGCAGAATTCGCAGTTTCCATGGTAATTGGAACAAATGAACGAATGAACTCAATCGAGTAAAGAAAACTGGCCAGGCCTCCCAGGAGATCCCACCCCATGAAGCTCAGGGGAAACTGTACATTGTGGTAACATTACTAGAATAATAATCCAGGCTCCTAGACTGAAGACACGAGTTCAAATCCCGCTGTGGCAACTTTGGAGGAAAATTTAAATTCAGTCAAATAAATAGGGAATTAAAAATCTGGTCATCATATTGTCGTGAAAAAAAAACTATCTGGTTCACCATTGTCACTTCAGGGAGGGAAAGAAATCTGCCCGCCAGTGACTCCAGGCCTGCAGCGGAGGGGGAGAGATGAAGATGTAGTGATAATGTCACTGGACTAATGATCCAGTAGGGCCTAGGTTCATTCTCTGAGGGAAGCACAGGTTCGAATCCCGGCACCGCAGCTGGTGGAATTTAAATCCGATTAATAAATCTGCAATTGTAAAGTTAGTCTCAGTGATGGTGACTTGACATCTGCAATCAGTTGTCATAAAAACCCATCTGGTTCACTAATGTCCCATAGAAACCCGAAGCAGGACTAGGCCATTTGAACCTTCAAGCCTGCTCTGGGATTCATTTTGATCATTGTACTCAACACCCCCACCCCTTGCTTAACCTTCGATCTCCTTTACCCCCCAAGAGCTATATCCCGTTTCTTCTTGAAATTAGGGAAGAAAATCTGCCATCCTTACCTGGCCTGGCCTACGTGTGACTCCAGAACCGTAGCGATGTGGTACACACAGTACTATTGACATAAATTTAAAAAAAGAGTGACATCCTAAAAGCAGAATAGAGGGAATTAGGAAGCAAGCTGAAAAGTCAGACCTCAAAGATTGTGATCTCAGGATTACTGTCTGTGCCACAGACACTTGCTAGAGTGGTTGGGGAGGGTTTAAACTAGAAAGACAGGGGGGATGGGAACCGATTTACGGAGTCAGAGGAGGAATCAAGGACAAAAACCAGAGTCAGAAAAGGGAGTAAGCCGGGGACCCGGGTTCAATTCTGACCTCTATCTGTGCTTTTGCGCACATTCTCCCCTTGTGTGCGTGGGCTTCTCTCGGCTGCTCCCGTTTCCTCCCACACTCCAAATGTGTGCAGGTTAGATAGATGGGCCGTGCTAAATTACGCCTTAGTGTCAGGGGGACTGGCTGGGGTTAATATGTGGGGTTTTGGGGTTAGGGGCTGGGTGGGAGTGTTGTCTGTTTGTGTTCGACAGGCTGGAGGGCCTCCCTCTGCACTGTCGGGGTTCTATGATTCTGAAAAAAAAAATAGTAAGAAGTCTCACAACATCAGGTTAAAGTACACAGTAAGAAGAGACTTCTTACAATGCCAGTCCAACGCCGGTATCTCCATATTCTGAAAAAAAAAATAGTAAGAAGTCTCACAACATCAGGTTAAAGTACACAGTAAGAAGAGACTTCTTACAATGCCAGTCCAACGCCGGTATCTCCATATTCTGAAAAAAAAAATAGACAGTATTCCTGTTCTTATTATCTGTATTCTGACTCTTAACTAAAATGGATCTCCAGAAATACAGGATTTGCCAATAACTGTAATAAGTCTACCAGGTAAGCCTGTGGCTCTGGCATTGGCCAACCAAGCTTATCGAGTCAATTATAGCAAGGGGTTGGAGGAAGTTATGCTTCAGTTGTGCGGGCCTTGGGCAGACCTCATCTGCGGAACTACTCACTTGAGTCCAGGGTGCAGTTCTGGTTGCCCCACTACAAAAAGGATGTGGAAGCTATAGAAAGGGTGCAGAGGAGATTTACAAGGATGTTGCCTGGATTTGGGTGACATGCCTTACTCCAAGTGAGTAGTTCCGCAGATGAGGTCTGCCCAAGGCCCGCACAACTGAAGCATAACTTCCTCCAACCCCTTGCTATAATTGACTCGGTAAGCTTGGTTGGCCAATGCCAGATCCACAGGCTTACCTGGTAGGTTGAGGGAGCTAGGTCTGTTCTCCCTGGAGAGACGAAGGATGAGAGGCGACCTGATAGAGGTTTATAAGATGTTGAGAGGTATAAATAGGATGGATTCTCGGAGGCTATTTCCAAACGCTGAAATGGTCACTACGAGAGGACACAGATTTAAGGTGCTGGGGAATAAGTACAGAGGCGATGTCAGAGGTAAGTTTTTCACTCAGAGGGTGGTGAGTGAGTGTAATCAGTTGCCGTCAATAGTGGTGGAGGCGAACTCACTGGGGTCTTTTAAGAGACTTCTGGATGAGTACATGGGATTTAATGGGATTGAGGGTTAGAGAAAGGCCTGGTAGGTAGGGATATGATCTTGTGGGCCGAAGGGCCTGTTTGTGCAGTAGTGTTCTATGTTATTATGTTCAATTCGAATCCCTACAGTGCAGAAAGAGACCATTTGGCCTATTGAGTCTGCACCGATCACAATCCCAAGCAAGCCCTGCTAATTCCGCTTACACTAAGGGGCAATTTAACACGGTTAATCAAACTAGCCCACATATTTTCAGACTGTGGGAGGAAACCAGAGCACCCGGAGGAAACCAACACAGACATGGGGGAGAACATGCAAACTCCATACAGGCATCCATCCATGATTGGATTTGAACTCGGATCCCTGGCACTGTGAGGCATCAGTGTCAATCATTGTGCCACTATGCCACCCCAGTTTCAGGAGCTGCGCCTTTAGGAAGCTTCGCCAGACTGGTAGCAGGGCTAGCAGTTTGAATAATGAGGAGCATAGCCTTTATTCCCTTATACTCAGAAAGCCGAGGAGTGACCCAGGCAAGGGAGTGGAAAATGTCAAAAGGATTCAATGGGATGGATCGATTGAGATAATCTGGCTGGGGCCGGGGGGAGCAGAGGGGATGGGGGCCGTTGGTGGCTGAGTCAGAAACAGGAGGGGATTGAGTTTTTAAAATTAATCTGGGACATTCAGGAGGGAAATCGAGAAGCACATTAGCACGTGAGAGCAGAGTAAAAATCTAGTAGTCTTTTCCTGAAAGATGCTGTGACTGCCTTGGAGAGAGTGGTGGGTTGATTAAAATATAGAAACTTGGAGCTGGAGTAGGCCAAAGAACAAAGAGCAAAAGAACAAAACAGGCCCTTCGGCCCTCCAAGGAAACAGGCCCTTCGGCCCTCCAAGCCTGTGCTACTCATGCTTCCAGCTAGATTATTTGTTTGTATCCCTCCATTCCCAGAATGTTCGTGTGGCTATCCAGATAAGTCTTAAACGATCTCAGCCTCTACCATCCTGCTTGGCCCTTTGAACCTGTTCCACCAGTCAATATAATCATGGCTGACCCTCAATCTTAGAGCCACATTCTGCTTTCATCCCAAACCCCTGATCCGATTAAAATCTGAAAACAATCTCTTTCTTCCTTGATTACATTCATTGATTGGCCTCCACGGTGTTCTATAGTCGAGAATTCCACAGGTTCACCACCCTCTGAGTGAAGGGACTTTTCCCCAGCTCAGTCCTAAATGGTCTATCCAGTATCCGGGGACTCTGAACCCTAATTCTAGACGCCGCACCCCCTCCCTCCCCCCCCAAAACTAGGGAAAACATCCTTCCTCCACCGAGTCTGCCCAGCTCTATTAGAATTTTATCCGTTTCAATCAGGTCTCTTCTCTTGAATACAAGCTGAGTAAAACCTATCCCTCCTCGCAGATAGACCTGCTAACCCCGGTATCAGCCTGGTAAACCTCTGCTGCACTCCTTCTATGGAAAGTAGATCCTTTCTTAGGTAGGGAGATCGAAACTGTGCACAATATTCCAGGTGTAGTTTCACCAAGGCCCTGCATAATTGCAGTAATGATGTGGAGATGCCAGTATTGGATTGGGATGGGTACAGTCAAAAGTCTCACAACAGCAGATTAAAGTCAAACAGGTTTATTTAGAATCATAAGCTTTCAGAGCATTGATCCTTTATCAGGTGAGTGGAGAGGTAAGTTTCATAAACACGGCATATAAAGACAGAAACTCAATCGCACGATGGTTGGAATGTGAGTCTTTACAGATAATCGAATCTTTACAGGGATGGGTAGTGCGAGTGGAGAGAGGGATAATCACAAGTTAAATATGCGTAAATTGTGTCAGGTCAGGACAGTTAGTAAGGTTTTGCAAACCCAGAGACTATAGTGGGTGTTGTGTGTAGTGGAGCTAGGATCCTGGTGAGGCCTTCCTCATACATGTAGAACTGGCCTGTCACAGTTCCACATGCAAGAGGAAGGCCTCAAATGGGATCTTGGGTTCGTGTCACGCTCCACATAACTCCCACCATTTGGCCTGGCCTTGCAAAATCTCACTAACTGCCCTGGTTTGAGACAAGTCACACATCTTTAATTTGTGTTTATCCTCCACTCCACTCGCATTATCTGTACTTGTAAAGACTTGATTACCTGCAATGACTCACATTCTAACCATTATGTTGCAATTGAGTCTGACTAGATATGCCATGTCGGTGAACCCACCTCTCCACTCGAGGAGTGGCACCCTGAAAGCTCTTGATTGTAAATAAAGCTGTTGGAATTTAACCTGATGTTGTGAGATTTCTTACTGTAACTGCACTAAGACATCCCTGAACTCAAATGCTGTTGCAATAAAGGCCAATATACCATTCGCCTGCTTAATTGCTTGTTGGACCTACCTCGACATTCTCATTGACTGGTGTACAAGGGAACAATTGAAGTTTTGAAGATTACTGACGGATAGGTTTTATTTTCTGGGTTTGATGTGACGTTGATCTGTTAATTTAATCCTGATTTTTTTTTTTCTCTCTTTCCATTTCAGTTTCTTTGAAACTGGATCCAGACACGGCGAACCCCTGGCTGGTCCTGTCGGAGGGGGGTGCCAGCGTGATGGACAGCAACGAGCGGCAGCAACTGCCCGACAGCCCCAAGAGGTTCCTGGTCAGCCACTGCGTGCTGGCCTCGGAGGGCTTCACCGCGGGCAAGCACTACTGGGAGGTGGAGGTGGGCCAGAAGGGCACCTGGGACCTGGGCCTGGTGGGCGAGTCGCTCAGCCGGAAAGGCAAGGTCAAAGGGGTGCCAGGGGACGGGCAGTGGAGCCTGATCCATCTGGGCGAGACGGAGTACCAGGCCGTAGACTCGCCGCCCAGGGCCCTGGCGCTGGCTCACAAGCCCACGGCCATCGGAGTTTACCTCAACTACGAGAGGGGGCAGGTGTCCTTCTTCGACGCGGGAGTGGGGCGGTTGCATCTGTACACCTTCGCTGTCAACTTCAGCGAGAGGGTGTACCCCTTCCTGTGCCCGGGGCTGTATGATTGGCAGAAGAACACCGAACCCCTCCGCCTGCGAAACCCTGAGGCATAGCGCACGGGACGGGCCAGTGTGGGTGGTGTGATATATCCAGAACTGAGAGATGCAAGATTGGGTTGGAAAGGGTGGGGCAAGGCTGGGTATGGTCCTTCACTTTTGCAATAGTTGAACGAGGTGTACTTAAATCTATAAAAAGTCCTGTGGTTCTGGCCTACCAGGCCAGACGCCAAGTTGTGTTATCCGATTACGCCTGGGATTGAGGCTGGAGGAAAAGTTCTGATCAGTTGTATGGGGTCAAGGGCAGACCCTTCCTGAGGAACCAGGTTCAGTTCCAGGCACTGCACCTTTAGGAAAAGTGGTCCTGACACAGCTTCCCCAGAACGGCCCAAATTGCAAACCAATTCTGTTTTGGATTTGTTCATGGGGATTTATGGAGGGAGGGGGGAGGGGGGAGGGGGGGAGGATGGGGGGTCACTGGCTGTTTTTCCCACCCCTCATTGCCCTTTGACTGGAGCGTCCATTTTAGAGGGGCAGTTAAGAGTCAACCACATTGCTGAGAGTCTGGAGTCACATGTAGGCCCAGACTGGGTAAGGATGGCAGATTTCCAGCCCTCGAGAGACATTAATGGGTGCCACTGAGGCACAGTGGTTAACACTGCTGCCTCTCGGTGCCTGGGACCCAGGTTCAATTTCCGGCTTAGGTCACTGCCTGTGTGGAGTCTGCATGTTCTCCTTGCGTCTGCATGAGTTTCCCCCGTGTGCTCCGGTTTCCTCCAAAGACGTGCAGGTTAGGTGGGTTGGCTATGCTACATTGCCCCACAGTGTCAGGGACTATTTAGGGTCAATGTGTAGGGTTATGGGGATAAGGCCTGGGTGGGATTGTGGTCAGTGCAGAGTTGATGGGCCAAATGGTCTCCTTGTGCACTGTATGATTCTGACCATTACTGTATTTGGCTTTATAGTTACAGATTTGTTCACTGAATTCAAACTGCACCAGCTGCCGTGGTGGGAATTGAACCTATTTCCTGAGAGTATTTGCCCGAGGGCTCTGGATTTCTGGTCCAGAATATTCCATCACCATCTCCCTCCCATTAATGTGTAGGACAGAGAGAAAGACAGCAGCCCTTCCCCCAGCTTCTTACCCAGTAAGCTACTGCAACAACTTGCATTTATGTAGCACCTTTAATTCAGTAAGACTTCCCAAGATGCTTCATTGAAGTGCGCTCCTGAACCATTTACGGAGATATTGGGACAGGTGACCAGAAGCCCGAGGCAGATAGAGATGTTTAAACCAACATCTCAACCGAGCTGTGCCTCATTTTTCAATCACTCCTCAGCCCTACTTCCCCCATCCCCTCCCAACTCAACCCTCTGAGATTCCCTGTCCCTTGGTCAGGCACGACTGACGGCTGTGCCTTCAGCAAGACTCGGGCTCTGGAACTCTCTCTCCCCACATTGAACTCTCCCAAAATCTACCCCTCTGACCAGCTTGCCCTCCTGTCTCCTCAACATCAGTCAGAGTAGTCACTTTCTTGAGTTATGCTGCTCCTCATTGCTCTGAGCTGCAAGGGGGAGTGGATAGGCCTTCAGGCCTGAACTCCTGCACCAGTTCTCCAAAGTGACATGTCACTCCTCCTTTAAGGGATTGAGTTTCTCCAATGGGAATGTGCTGGTGTAAGGTGAGCAGTGATTTGGTAGAGCTTGGGCCTGGTTTTTGGGTAGGTACCAGTTCATACTGGCTTCTGCTCAGTCACATGCTGTGAATAAACAACTTCTAATACAATTAACAAGTCAGTTTGTTCTCCTCTTCAATGTTCTTCCCTCTTAACACACTGACCCTGGCCAGTAGCACCCACAATCTCACCCCAACCCTGAATGCCTCGACCAAGTGACCCTCATGAGGGTTGTTATTGGACTACATTGTGGTCCACTGTATCAAACAAGCCCACAGTGTAAGAGCAGCAAAAAAGCAAACTTAGAAATATATTGTTCCTGTGCAGTCACTGGATCAAAATCCTGGAATTCTCTCCCTCTTAGCATTGAGTCAACCCACAGTGCACAGACTGCAGCGATTCAAGAAGGCAGCTTGCCATCACCTTCTCAAGGACAATTAAGGATGGACAATAAATGCTGGCTGGTCAGTGATGTCCCACAAATGAATAAAGTACATACATGTGCACCTCAGTTAATCAACACACACAAAGGCATCTCCTCCAGTGACCTGATGACCAGAATGGAACAGTGCTCAATGACAGGTACCCTCTGCTCTTACTTGGTGGCAGAATGGAAAAATCAACCCCCCTTCTCCCAGAACCTGTTAAGATCATAAGTTACAGGTTCAGAAATGACCCTTCAGCTGATCAAGTCTGTTCCACCATTCACTTGGGTGGCTCAGTGGTTGACATAGCTGCCTCTCAGCACTAGGGACCTGGCTTCGAATTCCGCCTTGGGTCTGTGCAGAATCTGCACATTCTCCCCATGTCTACGTAGGTTTCCTTCCATAGTCTGAAAGACGTGCTAGTTAGGTGCATTAACCATGCTAAATTCTCCTTCAGCGTACCCAAATAGTGTAGCAAGTAGGGGACTTTCACAGTAACTTCATTAGTGTTAATGTGAGCCTACTTGTGACACTAACAAAAACTTTATTTATGACTTAGTTTCTCAACTCCATTCTCCCGTTTCTTCCTCCTCATCCTCAGGTCCCCTTACTGATTAAAGCACAAGGTGAGGGATTTCCAACCTGCCCCATCCAGCACTTCCTCCATCACCCCCATTCAAATCTTCACCATTGGCTAAGACTTCAACTGGGCCAATTACCTTGTACCAATTCAGAGTTGGAGTAGACCACTCAGCCCCTCAAGCCTGCCCCATCATTCTATAATAGCATGACTGATCTGATTATAACGTCACATTCCCACCGCCGATAATCTTTCACTCCCCTTGTTAATCAAGAATCTACACAGCTCTACTTTAAAAATATTCAAAATCTGTTTCCACTGCCTTTTGAGGAAGAAAGCTCCAAAAATCTACGACTGAAAATAAATTCTTATCTGTCTTAAATGAGTTACCCCTTATTTTTAAAAAGTTCTAGATTCTGCCACAATGGGACAATCTTCCCCACATTCAGCCTGTCAATACCACTCAGGATCTTAAGTTTCGATTAAGTATTAGAATTCCCATAGTCTAGGAGGAGGCCATTCAGCCCATCGGGTCTATACTGACCACAATCCTACCCAGGCCCTATGCCCGTAACCCCACACATTTACCCTGCTAATCCCCTTGAAATGAAGGATCAGTTTACCATGGTCAATCAATCTAACCCACACATCTTTGGACTGCAGGAAGAAACCCACTTGAGGAGAACGTGCCGCCTCCACACGGACAGCGACCCGAGTCCCTGGCGCTGAGAGGCAGCAGTGTTAACTACTGTGTCACCACCTTTTACTCTTCCAAACTCCAGTGAATGCAAACCTAACTTCATCCAATCTTTCATCAGAAGACAACTTGTCCATTCCAGTCTAGTAAACCTTCAAACTGCTTCTGAAGCATTTATATCATCCCTTGAGATCAATACTGCACACAATATTCCAGATGTGGTCTCACCAATCACCTTCCTATTCTTGTATTTAATTCCCCTTGCAATAAAGGAGAACATGTTGGCAGCAGTTCACAATTCTTCACAAGGGATGTTATTGGATTATTGCACTCCCATCCCCCCCCCCCCCAACACAACACCGCTTGACCATCTGCGGTGTTTGAGCCCAGAATGGGATGTGTTGAATACCCTGCACTTGGCTGGGTGGCTTGTAGTAACAATAGTCAGAGCTCCACACCATTGAGGGTAAGGCAGAGTGTGGGACCTATCATCCACTCAGCCTCAGACACCACTCCCTCCATCTCCAGTAGGCTGGGACTGTCTCCTGTACATGTTACCAACAGGCTGCCTTGTAGCAACACTCCAAGGTGACATCCCCAGAGTTGGCCTCCTCTTAGATTTCCTTCCCCCCACACCCCCACCTGTTACTGTTAAGGGCAAAGGCAGCAGCAGAGGGAACACTCTTTCCTTCAGGCTTCAATTTGCAGGGCAGACCTTCTCCTCCCATCACATGAAACCCCCAAAATAGCCCCCATGTCAACACATTCACACCAAGTCTGCCAGGTTCGTGCGCACGCAGAAAAACTCACTCCAATTTTGGCCCCAAACCCTGGAAGGGGGGGTGAAGGTCAGAGGACAGGGCATGAAGACCAGGAACCATAAGTGTTGGGGACGGCTGTGGGGAGGACAGGATGAGACCCAAGGTGGAACAGCAGAGTTTGGTGGTGGGGGGGGGGGAAGAGAGAGAGGAAGAGAGATACAGCAGACGGAGAGGGCAGGGGGTAGTGTTGGGCAGAGTCCAAGCCCAAGGTGAGAGGGGGAGATGGGGAAAGCGTGAGAGAAGAGGGCAAGGCCTGTGGAGAACAGGTGCAGAAGGGAGATCGAGAGGGAGAAGAGACAGCAGAGCATGAGGTCAAAGCAGGGAGGGATGGAGGAGAAGGGAGAGCAAAGTGATGCTCAAAGAGGACAGGGAAGGGGGCCCAGGGCAGTGGCAGAGCCATGAGGAAGATGGGAGAGTGTGGTACTGGAGCGATGGGTTCAGCAATGAGGGCACTCTTCTGAAGAAGTTAGACATTCATTAAAATGGAGAGCGGAATCAGAACTGCAATGCTGTGTTTGGGTTGGAGTGAGACTATCAATAAATGTCATGTGGAAAAGCCTGTGATACATTTTAATCAGGATACAACACACAATTCAATACAACTGAGATTGGGAGACAGGCCTGAGGTGGCAGTGAGAGCAAAGAAGGCTAACCAGCTTCACACAGAGCGTGGTGGAGGGGGAGGATTGGGGCTCAGTTGGTTTCAGGGATCAGTAAGTGTTGGGTTTGGGAGTGTGGGGGGGTTGGCGGGGGGGGTCACAGTTTCAGGCTGCACAGCCTCAGGCCTTCGGTGTTTCCGGGACAGCTGGTTAGGTATGGACTAAAATAGGGGAAGACTTTCTCGGTGAAGGTATCCCTGAAGGTGTAAAGGTGGGACATGTCGTCAGCGTTGTAGAAGGAGACCTGCCCTCCCTCGAAATCCAGGTAGATGCCCACCTTCTTGGGCTTGGTGTCCAGAGTGAGGGGCACGGAGGGCCACTCGAGGGCCTTGTACTCATTGCCGTTGCGCAGCCAGATGGTGTAGTATCCGTCGACGGGCGAGAGGGTGATCCGGCCTTTCCTCTGCACCGACTCCCTGGCCAGCCCCAGGTCCCAGGCCGTTTTGTTCCCCACGTCTACCTCCCAGTAGTGCCTGCCCGACGTGAAGCCCTGTGCTGCCAGGATGTTGACGCAGGGGTTGAACATCTCCGCGGTGGAGACCCGCAGCAGCCGGGGGTTGTCTGTCAGCCGCACGTAGGTCAGATCCTCGGACACCACCAGCTTCCGGTGCGCCGAGCTTGGGTCGAGCGTCAGGGAGGCTGGGACTGGGAGAGACAAAGTCTGGTTAAAACCTGCAGGAGCACCCAATGGATTCACCTCTCAACACCATTCCACCTGACCACACAAGGACAGGCCATTCCACCCATCATACCTGTGATAGCTCTTTGACAGTGTTTGCCAATTAATCCCATAGGTCAATGTCCTTCTCCCAATTCAAAGAATTACCTAATTTCCTTTCGAAAATGATGTTAAGTTCCACTTCTCCATCCTTTCAGGCTCACTGTGCAGCAATGATCAGGTTGAATCACAGTGCAGAAGGATCCCGTTCGGCCCACTGAATCTGCACTGACCAGAATCCCATCCAGACTCTACCCCAGTAACCCCACATATTCACCCTGCTAATCCCCCTGACACTAAGGGGCAATGTAGCATGGCCACTCCACCTAACCCACACATCTTTGGATCGTGGAAGGAAAGTGGAGCATCTGGAGGAAACCCATGCAGACACAGGGAGAATGTACAGACTCCACATAGTGACCGAGTGTCCCTGGTTCTGAGGCAGCAGTGCTAACCTGTGCTACCATGCTGCCCCTTAAATTAATTATCTTAAACTGATCCTGCCTTTAGTCCATATCTCTCTTCCTTGCATATTCATGTGCTTATTTAAAATGTCTTTAAATGCCCCTAGTGCATCTGTCTGCACCACCACCTTCTTGGCAACACTTTCCAGACACCTACCACTCTAATAAAACTTGCCCCTCATCTCCTTTGAACTTTCCCTCTCTCAGCTTAAGCGCATGCCCTCTATTATTAGACAGTTCAATCCTGGGAAAAGGATTCTGACTATCAACCGCGTCTCCGCCATTCAATTTTAGTGAAGTCTCTTTGGTGCAGGTACACCCAGTGCTGTTAGGGGGAGTTCCAGGATTTTGACCCAGCCACAATGAAAGAACGGTGAATATATTTCCAAGTCATTCACCATCAGACCCTCTTCAAAGCTGAAGTGCCAAGTATCGGAAGGTGGCATTGAGGAACTGTTCCTGTGACAGAAGCAGGACTCAAAGGCAGCAGAAGAGAAATTTAATTTAACAACCTTTCACCTTTCCTTCACTGTTACTGGATCAAATTCCTGGAACTCCCTCCCTAACAGCACTGTGGGTGGACCTACGCCTATGGGAATGCAGCAGCAGAAGCTGATGGCTCACCAGCTCCCCTCTCAAGGGGCAATTAGGGATGGATAATAAATGTTGGTCGTGTGGAGTTTGCACATTCTCTGCGTGGGTTTCCTCTGAGTGCTCCAGTTTCCTCCCACACTCCAAAGATGTGCGGGTCAGGTTGATTGGCCATGCTAAATTGACCCAAGTTGCAGGGTAGGTAAGCAGGTTAACTATGTGGGGTTACAGGGATAGAGTGGTATTGCTGTCACCGCAGGCTCGATTGGCCAAATGGCCTTCTGTACTATACGGATTCTATATTTTTGAACCCATGCACTGGGTCTCTGATTCCTGCACCAGTAAAAAGATTACATCACCTTTAGCCAAAGATACATGATAGCCAAAATCCATGGGTTAAATGCAATGAGAGATTACACTAACTAAACACGTATTAACTTGGAATTGAGACAGATAAGTAACAAATTGATCACATTTTGATAGTGCACCAAGAAACTAGCTTGTTGGTGAGGAAATCTATAATTATGGTGAAAAACCTGAGAGACAGAACCTTCAGCAAGGACATTATAAAACAAAACTACATACAAATTATCTTAATGGTTTGGAACTGTTTTACAAAGTGTGACTGACGCTGGATTAATGATTGAATTTAAAATCAAATTTGGTGGATGTTTGTTATTCAAACATAATAGCTGACAGGGGGCAAAAATTGAGTTAGATCACCAAAGGGTCCAAAGATGTGCAGGTTAGATGCAGAACCTGGGTAAGGTGCTGAGAGTTGGTGCAGACATGATGGGCTGAATGGCCTCCTTCTGCACAGTAGGGATTCTATGGGCTAAACGGCCTCTACTTATGCTACAAAATTGAGGAATGGCTGAGTAGGCCAAGAAGCACACGTCCCAACGTACTGACAAAGGGCTTTCATTGACAAGACAAAGTTGCAGTTTTACACTGTATCTAACCCCGTGCTGTACCTGTCCTGGGAGTGTTTGATGGGGACAGTGTAGAGGGAGCTTTACTCTGTATCTAACCCCATGCTGTACCTGTCCTGGGTGTGTTTGATGGGGGACAGTGTAGAGGGAGCTTTACTCTGTATCTAACCCCGTGCTGTACCTGTCCTGGGAGTGTTTGATGGGGGGACAGTGTAGAGGGAGCTTTACTCTGTATCTAACACCGTGCTGTACCTGTCCTGGGAGTGTTTGATGGGGGGACAGTGTAGAGGGAGCTTTACTCTGTGTCTAACACCGTGCTGTATCTGTCCTGGGAGTGTTTGATGGGGGGGACAGTGTAGAGGGAGCTTTACTCTGTATCTAACCCCGTGCTGTACCTGTCCCGGGAGTGTTTGATGGGGGGACAGTGTAGAGGGAGCTTTACTCTGTATCTAACCCCGTGCTGTACCTGTCCTGGGAGTGTTTGATCGGGGACAGTGTAGAGGGAGCTTTACTCTGTATCTAATCCCGTGCTGTACCTGTCCTGGGAGTGTTTGATGGGGGACAGTGTAGAGGGAGTTTTACTCTGTATCTAACCCCATGCTGTACCTGCCCTGGGAGTGTTTGATGGGGACAGTGTAGAGGGAGCTTTACTCTGTATCTAACCCCATGCTGTACCTGTCCTGGGAATGTTTATCATGATGATGTAAGGGTAATTTTACCTGTCACTGTAAGCATTGATAAGAATCTTGCAGCACACTAGGGCTGTCAATGTAGGAGACCTAACATGGATAAGTGGAAGATTGAATTGTGGGGAGGTGCATTAATTAAATGGCAATTGGGAAGCTAACTTTTGCCACAGTGAGGTCGAGATAGTAATTGGTATTGTCGAAGTTATTCAGAGGTTAATAAGGCTGTACAGCTCATTCTAATGTAGGAGGCTCGGCGAAGGAGCCGGCTCTCAGCCTCTCTGGGTGCAGCTGGGAATTCAAGCTCCACATAAAGGTTCCTGTACCTGGGCTGATGAAGTCCATCATCTCTTTCCACACCTTGTACTGCAGCGGTCCCTTAAACAAGCCCAGAGACAGCTGAATCGATGTTTCACCTGGCAACTGGATATCCTGTGGCCTGCGGGCATGGTCAGGAACTGGTCAAGTTGGAGGGCAATGGAAAAAAGGACAGAGAGAGAGAGAGACGGACGATGGGGGTGTCCGGGGAGAGGGGTGGGGAGGGAGTGTTCCAGGGAATGGGGGGGGGAGGGAGGGGAAGGGAAAGGGGGGGAGGAAAAAGGGGGGGAGGGAGGGGAGGGAGGAAGGGGGGGAGGGAGGGAGGAAGGGGGGGAGGAGGGAGGAAGGGGGGAGGGAGGGAGGAAGGGGGGGAGGGAGGGAGGAAGGGGGGAGGGAGGGAGGAAGGTGGGGAGGAGGGAGGAAGGGGGGGAGGGAGGAGGGAGGAGGGGGGGAGGGAGGGAGGAAGGGGGAGGGAGGGAGGAAGGGGGGAGGGAGGGAGGGAAGGGGGAGGGAGGGAGGCAGGCAGGGGTGGGGGAAGAGGAAGGAAGAGCAGGGGTGGAGAAGGAGAAGAGAGGGGGAGAAGTGGGGCAGAAGAGAGGGGAGAGGAGGGGGTGGAGATGAGGGTAAAAAAGTGGTGGGATTTTTGGGGGGGGGGGGGTGAGGAAGGGGGAGAGGTTGGAGAGCCAGGGAGGAGAGAAGATTAGGAACATACCTTTGCTTGCTTAATTCCTGCAAATACAAGAGAGATAGAGAGGCCATTTTGATTTTTTTGTACGTTGCTGACTAATAACCCAATTTGTATCATGGCCTCGCTCTCTGTCATGTGGGCCAAGCGCGCTGACATTTTGTGTGAACAAAACACTTGGAAGGTCAACTTCTATAAAAGCAAATTACTACAGATGCTGGAATCTGAAACCAAAAGAGAAAACGCTGGAAAATCTCAGCGGGTCTGGCAGCAGCGGTAGGGAGAGAAAGGAGCTGACGTTTTGAGTTGCAGACAGTGGATTGGTTAACGAACAGAAAGCAAAGAGTAAGGGTAAATGGATGTTTTTCTGGTTGGCAATCAGCGACTAGTGGAAAGCTTCAGGGATCAATGTTGGGACTGCAATTGTTCACGATTTATTTAGATGATTTGGGGTTGGGGACCAAGTGTAGTGTGTCAAAATTTGCAGATGACACTAAGATGGTTGGAAGACCAAAGTGTGCAGAGGATACCAAAAGTCTGCAAAGGGATACGAATAATCTAAATGAGGGGTGAAGGTCTGGCAGATGAAGAATAACGTTGGTAAATGCGAGTTCGTCCATTTTGATAGGAGTAACAGCAAAATGGACTATTATTTAAATGATAAAAGATTGTAGCATGCTGCTGCGCAGAGGGACCTGGGTGTCCTTGTGCAGAAATCTCAAGGAGTTGGTTTGCAGGTGCAGCAGCTATTTAAGAAGGCAAATGGAATTTTGTCCTTCATTGCTAGAGGGATAGAGTTTAAAAACAATGAGATTACAGCTGTATAAGGTGCTGGTGAGGCCACACCTGGGGTACTGTGTACAGTTTTGGTCTCCTTACTTAAGGCAGGATATACTGGCACTGGAGGGGGTGCAGAGGAAGTTCATGAGGTAGATCTGGAGTTGAGGGGGTTGGATTATGAGGAGAGATGAGTAGACTGGGGCTACACTCATCAGAATTCAGAAGAATGAGGGAGATCTTATAGAAACATAAGATTGAAGCAGGGAAGTTGTTTCCACTGGCAGGTGAAACTAGAACTGAGGGAGAACAGCCTCAAAATAAGGGAAGCGGATTTAGGACCGACTTCTTCACACACAGAGGGTTGTGAATCTGTGGAATTCCCTGTCCAGTGAAACAGTTGAGGCTACCTCACTGAATGATTTTAAGACAAGGATAGATACTTTTTTTGAACAGTAAAAGAATTAAGGGTTATGGTGAGCGGGTGTAAGTGGAGCTGAGTCCAAAAATATTGGCCATGATCTTATTGAATGGCAAAACAGGCTCAAGGGACCAGATGACCTCCTGACAAAGCTGACCCTTTGTCAAAACTAAACGGCATAGAAAGTGGGAGATATTTGTACTGCAGAGTGAGGGAATAGATGATGTGACAGAGCCACAGAAACCAGGGAAACCGGTTAAAAGCTGTCCACAGAGAGAATAAAAGATGTGAATGGCCAAACGCCAGAGAAGATGAAATAAAAGGTGTTGGTTTGGGGGGTCGTGGGGGAGGAATGTAAGGGACAGAAGATTTAGGAAAAGGGAAGCAAAGGGGAGAAAAGGTAAGGGAAGGGGAATGAAGTAGGGGAAAAGAGCAGGAAGAAAAATGAAGACAGACAAGAAAGAAATGAAAAGTAGAGGGCAGTAAAAAAAAAGTTAAATAGAATGAAAAGAGGGGTTGATGTGGGGTAGAGCAAATCATCTGAAGTTGTTGAATTCAATGTTGAGACTGGAAGGATGTAAAGTCCCTAACCGGAAGGTGACATGCTGTTCCTCCAGTTTGCATTGACTTCATGGAAACATTGCAGCAAGCCAGGGATAGATATGTGGGCGTGGGAGCAAGATCATGGCAAACAACCGGAAAGTCAGGGTCCTCATTGTGCACAGACCAAAGGTGCTCAGCAAAGTGAGCACCCAGTCTACACTTGGCCACTCTGATATAGAGAAAAGACCACACTGGGAGCAGCAAATACAAAACGCCAAATTGAAAGAGGTGCAAGTGAAACACTGCTTAAGCTGGAATGAATGTGTTGAACCTTGAATGGTGAACATGGAAGAGGTAAAGGGATAGGTGTTACACCTTCTGCAATTACATGAAAAGGTGCCACAAATGACAGGAGAGGTTTTGGGCACAGCGGACGAGTGGACTATGTTATCCCTGAGGGAACAGTCTCTATGGAAAGGTGACAGAGGGAACAAAGGGAAGATGTGTTTAGAGGTGGCATCTCGCTGGAGTTGGCGAAAAATTGTGGGGGATTACAGTTTGCAGGCAGAGGCTGGTGGATTGAAAGTGAGAACAAGGGGGACTCTACCCTTGTTCTGGGGGAGAGGGGAGGGGGTGAGGTTCGTGGCACAGAAGCTTGACCACACGCTGTTGAGGGCCCTGTCAACTGTAGATGGGAATCCACGGCTGAGGGAAAAGGAGCACATATTAGAAGCGCTGCTTTGGAAAGTGGCATCATCAGAACAATGTGATGGAGGCATAGGAGCTGAGAGAAAGTTCAGTTCCTGATGGAATCAGTCCCAAAGAGAATCCGGATCTCCACGTTTGAAGGTAACGGGACCAACAGTTGGAGTCTGGGGAGAAATTTGGCTTGGCTCTGTCAAGTCATGTGCTGATCCTGTGCTGCCTGAGGGAATGGAGTGGCGGAGTTCGAAGCAAACTGGATGGGCCAAATGGCCTCGTTCTGCCTCAGTGAGGTTCGGATGGCAACTGGAGAATTGCTTGAAGGAAAATCCTTTTATCGCATGGCCTCAAGGGAAGAGCACAGCAAGAGTCATCAGATCACTCCTTCCAGGCTGGATGAGCCAAATGGCCCTCCTCCTGTGCTATAGGGATCTATCACAGGTTTGGAGAGTAGTATAGGAGGCCACTCGGCCTGTCTCGTGTCTAATGTAGAGATGCCGGCGTTGGACTGGGGTAAACTCAGTAAAGTTTTGCAACACCAATTTAAAATCCAACCAATTTATTTGATAGTAAATCCACGAGCTTTCGACACTTTGTGCCTTCGTCAGGCAAATGCAGTGTTCCCTGCATTTGCCTGACGAAGGCACAACATAGTGTCGAAAGCTCGTGGATTTACTATCAAATAAATTGGTTGGATTTTAAACTCGTGTCTGATGGCCAGGAAAAGCTCATGCACGTAATTGCCATTTCCCTACTCTTGTGTCTGTGGATTGGGAGGGTAGGGCATATTTAAGGGTCTTTTGATGAGGGTCTCTTGTCCCTATCACCTTTCTATTGAAAAAGAGTTCTAGATCCGTCACCCAATACCCTGTTGGCACAAAAACAAACATTTCTCAACTCCCCTCTTATCCTGTCACCAACTGCTTTAAATCTGTGAATTTGAGATGGAGTTAGGCAGTTTTTAATCTATAAGGGGGTCAAAGGTTATGTTGGCAGAGCAGGGGCAAAGGAGGACAGGTCAGAAGGTGGAGTTGAAGCTACAATCAAATTGTATAGAATGGCGTGGAGTGGGACCCAGGCACCAAATGGCCTATTCCTGCTTATGGGCAGCACAGTGCCAAGGACCCAGGTTCGATTCCCAGCTTGGGTCACTGTCTGTGCAGAGTTTGCACATTCTCCCCCTGTCTGAGTGGTGTTTCCTCCAGGTACTCTGGTTTCCTCCCACACTCCGAAAGATGTGCAGGTTAGTTTGACTAAATTGCCCCTTAGTGCTGGGGGAATTAGCAGAGTAAATATATAGGGTTATGGGAATAGGACCTGGGTGATTGTGGTTAGTGCAGGCTCGATGGCCTCATTCGGCACTGTAGGGATTCTGTAATTCCATGTTGTGCTTATTTCAATAAGGTTAGACAGCTAATGAGGTGCTGGAATTGACTCCCTGGGCATCATCATACTCTTTTCCTCTTCATTCCCTCTTTTTTTTTTATTAGTGTCATAAGTTGGCTTATATTAACACTGCAATGAAGTGACTTTGATAATCGCCACATTCCAGCACCTGTTCAGGTACGCTGAGGGAGAATTTAGCATGGCCAATGCATTTAACCAGCACGTCTTTCAGACTGTGGGAGGAAACAGGAGCACCTGGAGGAAACCCACACAGACACTGGGAGAATGTGCAGATTCCACACTGTGACCCAAACTGGGAATCGAACCCGGGTCCCTGGTGCTGTGAGGGAACAGTGCTAACCACTGTGCCACTATTTTATTGCTTAACCATTCTCTTGTGAGGCACGATGAGATGTTTCCAGACAAAGGTGCCTTTATAAGCACACAACCCTGCCTGTTCTCAGCCAAGTTGTTCCTTCGAACTCAAGGTCAGTGCCCGATCTCCCTCCCCCTTACCTTCAGGAACTCAATGTCATCATCCTGGGCCTGTTGTTCTGTCAGCTCCTTCAGCTGAGCGTCCAAGGTCTGCTGCCCCTCCTCCGCTTTCTGCAGAGTCTTCTGGATCTGTTCCAGGATGGAGTTCTCGTGTTCGGCCAGCTCCCGCATCAGGCTGTCCTCCCGCTCCTGAAGAAAATGGTGCATCTGGGAGAACTGCTCCTTCATGTGTGAACGCAGCTCCTCTGAACCTTTCTGCCGAGGAGATTGGGGAGCATTACGTTAATGAGAGAGCAATGACGTAGAGACGCCGGCGTTGGACTGGGGTAAACACAGTAAGAAGTCTGACACCAGGTTTAAATCCACACGACAGCACAGAGCTGCTGAGCAGAGACTGATAGCCAAGTTCTGCACACGTAAGGATGGTCTTAACAGGGATCTTGGCTTCATCTCACTATCTGTAACCCCCATGACTTGCCTGGATTAGCAAAAAACCTCACTTACTGTGCTGTCTGGAGACAATACACATCTCTCTAACCTGTGCTCAGTGCTTCTTCCACCCACATTGTTAGCCACTTTAAGACTTGAATAGCAGGTTAAGATTCGTATTCTAATCAGTAATCTGTAAACAGTCTGTGCTGGTATGTGTGCTGTTTGAGACCAGAACACCTCATTCACCTGACGAAGGGCAGAGGGTCGAAAACTTGTGAGCTTACTATCAAATAAATCGGTTGGATTTAAATCTGGTATTGTCAGACCTCTTAATGAGAGAGCAAGACAGAGTCATTGGGGGGAGGGGGTAGGGGAGAGGGGGTAAGGGGGAGGGAGGAAGCAAAGGCCTTTCAGCCCTTATATCTGTATTGAATCTCCGAATGAACTCACCTTCTCTCCCCTCCCCCAGCCCTACCCTGTCTTTGTTTTCCCCTCCCGCTGCGATCCCCTTTTCACTGCTCCAATTGCATCTCTCTCCCTCCAAGCTCCCAACCCAAACCCATACCTGCCACATAGAAAAGCTTCTCCTCACCTTTTACAAATCACTTCCGTTCTCAACCAGTTTCTACTCTGTCCACATCAGCTCGTGGTTGTGAACATCTGTATCACATCTCCAATTAGGTACCTTCTCTCCGAGGAGAACAGTCACGACCTCTCCAATCCATCTGTATAGCTGAACTTTCTCATCCCTGGAGTCATTCTTGTGAACCTCTTGTGCACTCTCTCCAATGCATATCCTTCCCTAGTGCAACACCCAGAACTGTACATGATACTGAGGTCAAACTAGTGACTTATACAAATTGCCAGCTCTTACTGCAGGACCTTTTAATAAAGTCCAGGATGTGTGTGCATACCGACACAGGCATGCATGTCTGCACCAGCTCTGGCACAGGCCAGCCCAGGCACAAGTGTGCCCACACACAGACAGACACAGGCATGTGTACCCACACACAGGAAACAGGCACTTCTGACAGTGCAGCAGTTGAATCATCCATGAGTTTTGGGTTCAACCCTTCATGTGGGACTTGAACACAAAATCTTGTAGTTCCCAAGTGGATTTGCAACACCCAAATAATGTTCAATGATCTTGTTGTTTAAGCTTCTTAAAATGAATTAAACCAGCACATTTATGAACCTGCACTTTTCCCAATTGCCAAATTAAAATCTCCAGACACAGCCTTTCCATTCATTCCCAATGAACAGCTGTGGAGAGGGGGAATAGAGTGTTCTAAAAATCTGAAATATTCCCAATTTTACCTTGACTTCCGAGACTTTGCCTTGTTCCACCTGGATGAAGTCAGTGAAAGCTGCCACTTGATTGTGGACAGAAGCAATCTTCATCTGCATCTGTTCCTGGTGGAGTGGGGGATTCAGAGAAAAGAGGGTAACTTTGTGATATGATGCCACCCACCCCATGAGATGGTGGCTCAGACCACACGCGGGCTCACCCACACCCATGTCAACACAAAGCAATACTGGAGATCAGCCAGGACAGGACAGGGGCTGTTTACCTTCCAATAGGGGAGGCTGAGGGGAAGGAGGGGGACAAAATTATGAGGGGCCCCAGACAGGAAAGATTGGGGTGGCATGGTAACAGTGTTTAGCTCTGATGGCTCACAGTGCCAGGAACCCAGGTTCAATTCTAGGCTTCGGTCACTGTCTGTGTGGAGTTTGCACATTCTCCCTGTGTCTGTGGGGGTTTCCTCTGATTTCCTGCCACAGTCCAGAACTGTGCAGGAATAGATTGGTTGGCCATACTAAAATTGCCCCTTCATGCCAGGGGGAATTAGCAAGGTAAATGTATGGGATAGGGCCTAATTGGATTGTATCAGTGCAAACTCAATGGGCTGAATGGCCTCCTTCTGCACTGTAGAGTTTCTATAATTCTAAGATTTGTTTCCCCTGGCCAAAGGGTCAGTTACTGGAAGACATGGGTTTAAGGTGATTGGCAGCTTGATTGATTTGAGGTGGGGACATGAGGGAAAATGTTTTCACTCAGTAGGTGGTGGGTGTCTGGAACCCAAGGCCTAAGTTGGTGGTTGAGGCTGAAAGACGTGGTAAAGGTACCTGGACCTGTATCTGAAATACTGGAACGTGTGGAGCAGGTGCTGGAAAGCGAGATCAGAATGGGCGGCTAGTTTATTTGCAGCCAGTGTAGGCATGATGGGCTGAATGGCCACATTCTGCACCATACCTTTTCTGTGGTAGTCAGACACTAAGATTAGTGCAGTCCAGCAGATGAGGCAACGGGCAGATTTGGCGACGGAGTTGATAAGGAAATCAATCGTAGAGAAAGAGAAGAGTGAGCCAAGATAGAGGGGAAAAGGTCCGGAGCCAAGGGTGGGAATGGACTGTTGAAAGGAGTTAGGGTAGGGCCAAGGTGAGATCAGGGTGGTCTACCTTGTGTACTATGTGAATTTAAATATGGACAGGGCTCAGGACAACTGTCCTGCTCCTCAACTCGCAGAGCCACAGAATCTCTCATTCTAATCAAAAGAGGCAGAAAGGGGCTGATCAAAACACCCTCAACAATGCAGCCCCCCCAACCTCTCCCCTTGGCACTGACTCTGACAACGTGGCACTCCTTGGGCACTGACCGTGGACAGAGGGGGGGGGGGGGGGGGGGGGGGGGGAGGGACAGAGAGAGGGGGGGGGAGGAGACAGAGAGAGGGAGAGAGGGGGGGGGAGGAGGACAGAGAGAGGGGGGGGAGGAGACAGAGAGGAGGGGGGAGGGAGAGAGGAGGAGGGAGAGGAGGGGGGGGGAGGAGACAGGAGAGGGGGGGGGGAGACAGAGAGAGGGGGGGGAGGAGACAGAGAGAGGGGGTGGGGAGGAGACAGAGAGAGGGGGGGGGGGAGGAGACAGAGGGAGAGAGGGGGGGAGGACAGAGAGAGGGGGGGGGAGGAGACAGAGAGAGGTGGGGGGGAGGAGACAGAGAGAGGGGGGGGGGAGGAGGACAGAGAGAGGGGGGGGGGAGGGGGGAGACAGAGAGAGGGGGGGGGAGGAGACAGAGAGAGGGGGGGGGAGGAGACAGAGAGAGGGGGGAGGAGGGGGGGGGAAGGAGACAGAGAGAGGGGGGGGGAGGAGAGGGGGAGAGAGGGGGGGGGAGGAGACGGGGGGAAGGAGAGGGGGGGTGGAGGAGACAGAGAGGGGGGGGGGAGACAGAGAGGGGGGGGGGAGGAGACAGAGAGAGGGGGGGGGAGGAGACAGAGAGAGGGGGGGGGGAGAGACAGAGAGAGGGGGGGGGGGGGGAGGAGGGGGACAGAGAGAGGGGGGGGGAGGAGACAGAGAGAGGGGGGGGGAGGGAGAAGAGAGAGAGGGGGGGGGGAGGAGACAGAGAGGAGGGGGGGGGAGGAGACAGAGAGAGGGGGGGGGAGGAGGAAGAGAGAGGGGGGGGGAGGGAGGGGGGGAGGAGAGAGAGAGGGGGGGGGAGGAGACAGAGAGAGGGGGGGGAGGAGAGAGGAGGGGGGGGGAGGAGACAGAGAGAGGGGGGGGGGGGAGAAGAGAGAGGGGGGGAGAGGAGAGAGGAGAGAGAGGGGGGGGAGGAGAGAGAGAGAGAGAGGGGGGGGGGAGGAGGGACAGAGAGGGGGGGGGGGGGGAGAGATGGGGGGGGGGGAGGAGGGACAGAGAGAGGGGGGGGAGGAGGGACAGGAGGAGAGGGGGGGGGAGGAGGGACAGAGAGAGGGGGGGGGAGGAGGGACAGAGAGAGGGGGGGGGGGGGGACAGGGCAGGAGAAGGAGGGGGGGGAGAGGGGGGACAGAGAGAGGGGGGGGGAGGAGGGACAGAGAGAGGGGGGGGGAGGAGGGACAGGAGAGAGAGGTGGGGGGAGGAGGGACAGAGAGAGGGGGGGGGAGGAGGGAAGAGAGGGGGGGGGGAGGAGGGAACAGAGAGGGGGGGGGAAGGAGGGACAGAGAGAGGGGGGGGAGAGGGGGGACAGAGAGGAGGGGGGGGGAGGAGGGACAGAGAGGGGGGGGGGAGGAGGGACAGAGGGGGGAGGGGGCGGAGGGGGAGGAGGGACAGAGAGGGGGGGGGAGGGGACAGAGAGAGGGGGGGGGGGGGGGGACAGGAGGGGGGGGGGGAGGAGGAAGGAGAGAGGGTGGGGGGAGAGAGGGGACAGAGATGGGGGGGGGAGGGGGACAGAGAGAGGGGGGGGGGGACAGGAGGGGGGGGGAGAGGGACAGGGGGGGGGAGGGAGGGACAGAGGGGGGGGGGGGGGGAAGAGAGGACAGAGGGGGGGGGGGAGGGAGAGGAGGGAAGGAGGGGGGGGGGAGGAGGGACAGAGAGGGGGGGGGGAGGAGGGACAGGAGAGGGACAGAGAGGGGGGGCGAGGAGGGACAGAGAGGGGGGGGGGAGGAGGGACAGAGAGGGGGGGGGGGAGGAGGAGGGACAGAGAGGGGGGGGATAGGGGCGGAGGAGGAGGGACAGAGAGGGGGGGGGAGGAGGAGGGACAGAGAGGGGGGGTAGGAGGAGGGGACAGAGGAGGGACAGAGAGGGGGGGGAGGAATGGACAGAGAGGGGGAGGGACAGAGAGGGGGGGGAGGAGGGACAGAGAGGGGGGGGAGGAGGAGGGACAGAGAGGGGGGGGGGGGAGGAGGAGGGACAGAGAGGGGGGGGAGGAGGAGGGACAGAGAGAGGGGGGGGGAGGGGGGGGGACGGAGGAGGGACAGAGAGGGGGGGGGAGGAGGAGGACAGAGAGGGGGGGGGAGGGAGGAGCAGGACAGAGAGAGGGGGGGGAGGAGAGAGAGGGACAGAGGAGGAGACAGAGGGGGGGGGAGGAGGGACAGAGAGGGGGGGGGGGGGACAGAGAGGAGGAGGACAGAGAGGGGGGGGGAGGAGGACAGAGGGGGGGGGGGAGGGGGACAGAGAGGGAGGGGGGGAGGGATGACAGAGAGGGGGGGGGGAGGAGGGGACAGAGAGAGGGGGGGGGAGGAGGGACAGAGAGGGCGGGGGGAGAGAAAGAGCGGGGGCAGGAGGAGAGAGAGGGAGGAAGGGGGTGAAGAGGTGGTGTTGGTGTGGTGCCATTCCTGGCTCAATGTTCCTGCTGTCAAATCCCCAGTTCGACAGAGGGATAACAGGCCAAACCCTGCCTCCAGTAGCATCCAGGTACCTTATAGACTTGGGCAGCCTCTCTGACAGGGCTGGCCTGGTGCTCGCAGTGGGCCGGGCTGTCTCGGCAGTGCACGCAGATCAGCTGGCGGTCAGTGTCGCAGAAGAGCTTGAACCGCAGGCCATGCTGCTGGCAGTACAGGCCGGCCTGCAAGCGGGCCTCCTCGCTCATGGCCTGCGCCACCTGGTTGGAGCGGAGCGGGGCCCGACAGGATGGCTCCCGGCATTCCGGGCAACAGGAGCCCGGAACCTGCTGTCGCCAGTACTGCTGCTGCCAGTACCGCTGCACGCACTCCCGGCAGAAGTTGTGGCCGCAGCGGAGGATGACAGGGTCAGAGAACACCTCCAGGCAGATGGGGCAGAGCAGCTCCTCTGTGAAGCTGACATGAGCCCAGGCCAGCGCCATGGCAACGCAGAGCAAGCGAAACAGAGGCACTGGCACGTGGGACACCTTTAAAAGCCAGGAGTCCATTGGGAGCCACGCTGATTGGCTCTTACTTGGGCCTGCCAGCCAATCCCAGGGCCTGTTCTTTGATGCTGCCCAGACCATTTCAACAGGCCCAAACGAGAATTTACTGGCAATCAAGGACTAGGGCGGGTCTCTCAACTGTGATTGGCCCATCAGAGACGCCACTGAGTTGCCACGGTGATGCACATTTAAGCTAATTTCTTATTTCTTCTCTCTCTACCCTCCCCAGAATTAACAAGAGTCCTCTGGCCTACATCCCAAGAACAATTTCGAAGGAACAGAATCAAATGCTCCTGGTTTTGATTTGATTTATTATTGTCACATGTATTTAATATACAGTGAAAAGTATTGTTTCTTACACACTACACAGACAAAGCATACCGTTTGTAAAGAAGGAAAGGAGAGAGTATAGAATGTAGTGTTGCAGTCGTAGCTAGGGTGTAGAGAAAGATCAACTTAATGCAGGATAGGTCCATTCAAAAGTCTCAGAGCAGTAGGAAAAAAGCTATTCTTGAGTCGGTTGGTTTGTGACCTCAGACTTTTGTATCTTTTTCCTGATGCAAGTGGAAGAGAGAATGTGTGGGGACCTTAATTACACTGGCTGCTTTTCTAAGGCAGGGGAAAGTTTAGGCAGAATCAACAGATGGGAGGCTGGTTTGAGTGATGGACTGGGCTTCATTCGTGATGCTTTGTAGTTTCTTGAACAGAGCAGGAGCCAAACCAATCTGTGATACAGCCAGAAAGAATGTTTTCTATGCTGCATTGGGAAAAGTTGGTGAGAGTCATAGCAGACATATCAAATTTCCTCAGTGTTCTGAGAAATTAGAGACATTGGTGGGCTTTCTTAACTGTAGCATTGGCATGGTGAGACCAGTAAGAAGTCTGGCAACACCAGGTTTAAGTTCAACCAATTTATTTGATAGTAAACTCACAAACTTTCGGGGTTTGTCTTTTGTTTGGAGAGGAGAGTTCTGGCCTCAGACAGAGCATATAACAGTACACACAGTTTACAGATTATTGATTAGAATGTGAGTCTTTGCAACTAACCTACTATTCAAGTACTTGTTGTGCTTGAATAGTAGCTTGGCCACTAGTGGAACTTAAATACGATCATAGAAACCCTACAGTACAGGAAAAAGGCCATTCGGCCCATCAAGTCTGCACTGATCACAATCCCACCCAAGCCCTAGCCCCCTATCCCTACATATTTACCCACTAATCTCTCAACCTATGCACCTCATGACACTAAGGGGCAACATGGCCAAACAACATAACCCACACATCTTTGGACTATGGGAAGAAACTGGAGCACCCGGAGGAAATGAGGAGAATGTGCAAACTCCATGCAGCCAGTGACTGGGAATTGGACCCAGATCCCTGGAGCTGAGAAGCAGCAGGACTAATTACTGTGCCACCCATGAATACTTCTGGAATATAAAGCTGGTCTCAGTAATGGTGACCAATTAGCCAGTCTGGCTTACGAGATTGATTTGTTATTGTCACATAGAATCATCCAGGTTTACAGCACAGAAACAGGCCCTTTGGCCCAACTTCTCCATGCCGCCCTTTTTTTAAAATGACTAAGCAAGTCCCAGTTGCCCGCATTTGGCCCATATCCTTCGATATCCATCTTACCCTAACTGTCTAAATGCTTTTTAAAAAACAAAATTGTACCCGCCTCTACCACTATCTCTGGCAGCTTGTTCCAGACACTCACCACTCTCTGTGAGAAGACATCGCTTCTCTGGACCTTTCTGTATCTCTCCCCACGCATCTTAAACCTATGCCCTCTAGTTTTAGACTCCCTTATCCTTGGGTAAAGATATTAACTATTTAGCTGATCTATGTATGTATTAGTACGGAGTGAAAAATATTGTTCCTTGTACTCTATACAGACAAAACATACTGTTTATAGCTAAGTAAATAAGAGGGTGCAGGATGTAGTGTTACAGTCATATTTAGAGTGCAGAGAAAAATCAACTTAATGTAAGGGAGGTCCATTCAAAAGCCTGATGACAGCAGGGAAGAAGCTGTTCTTGAGTCAATTGATACGTGACCTCAGACCTTTGTATCTTTTTCCTGACAGAAGAAGGTGGAAGAAAGCATATCCGGGACAGAAAGTGGGAGCCAGTGACATGAAGATGGACAGTAAGAATTCCAATAGATATATAATGAAGAATAGAAAGTTAAATGAGAAAATAGTGCATTGTCTGGGGAATTGATGATAGAAAGTAGGGAGGTGGCCGATGGATTGAAAGAGCATTTTGTATCTGTCTTCGCTAGAGGATATAGCTGCATGAAATAGCTGCATGTCACAAAATGGGAGGGCAGGAGGAACACAAGTAAATCACAATCACTAGGAAAGTGCTATTTTTTCATTAATTTGTGGGACATGGACGTCACTGGCTGGCTAACATTTATTGCCCATCCCTAGTTGGCCAAGGACAGTTGAGATCAAACATAATTGCTGTGCCTGTGGTGTCACATTTAAGTTTAACATTAATTTATTAGTGTCCCAAATAGGCTTACATTAACACTGCAATGAAGTCACTGTGAAAATCCCCTAGTCACCACACTCTGGCATCTGTTTGGGTACACTGAGGGAGAATTCAGCTTGGCCAATCCACCTAACCGGCACATCTTTCGGACTGTGGGAGGAAATTGGGGTGCCTGGAGGAAACGCACACATGAGGAATGTGTAGAGTCCACGCAGAGAGTGACCAAGCTGGGAATTCAGCCTGGGTCCCTGAAACTATGAGGTAGCAGTGCTAACTACTGTGCCACCTACGTCCAGCCCAGGTAAGAATGGCAGATTTCCTTCTCTAAAGGACATTAGTGAACTAGATAGATTTTTTTAGACAATAATCAACAGATTCTTAATTCCAGATTTTTTTTTTGTTGAATTCAAATTCCACCATCTGCTGTGGCGGGATTTGAACCCTGGGTCCTAGCACATTCGCTGAGTTTTTGGATTAATAGTCTGGCAATAATACCACTAGGCCATCACTTATTGTTAGGTCTGTGGGCTGACAAATTCTTGGCTCCAGATGACCTTCATCCCGAAGTGTTGAAAGAAATGGCTAGTGAGATAGTTGACGTGATGTTTTTAATTTTCCAAAAGTCCCTCGATTTGGGGAAGGCTCCATTAGATTGGAAATCAGCAAAGTTATTGAAAAATAGAGTGAGACAGAAATCGGGGAACGACAGGCCAGTTAGCCTAATATCTGTCATAAGGAAAGTGTTAGAAGCTATTATTAAAGATGTTCGAGCAGGACATGTGGAAAAACTCAAGGGAATCAAAGCCAATGAGGTTTTCTTTAACTGATTGATAGGAGTTTTTTTTTTAAGCAACACAGCACGGGAAACAGGCCCTTCGGCCCAACGAGCCCGCGCCACCGTAATACCAAATCATTATCCTATTTTAATAGTCCTATATAATAATATATATATTAATCCTAATTTGGAAAAATTTTCACCATAGGGACAATTTGTTACCCAATCAGCCTAAGAGCGAATTTTTGGGTTGTGGGAGGAAACCGGAGTGCCCGGAGAAAACCCACGCAACCACGGGGAGAACGCGCAAACTCCCGCAGACACCGGCCCAATTCCAAGTGTCTGCACAGCCACAGCCACAGGCTTCCAGCTGGAAAAAGAGCCTTCCACTACTACCCTCTGTCTCCTCCTTCCGAGCCAGTTTTCGACCCATCTACATACCCGACCCTGTATCCCATGCGCCTTCACCTTCTCTATCAGTCTACCATGAGGAACCTTGTCAAACGCCTTACTGAAATCCATGTAGACGACATCAACAGCCTGTCCTTCATCAACTGTTTTTGTCACTTCTTCAAAAAATTCCACTAGATTTGTAAGACAAGACTTCCCCTTGACGAAGCCATGCTGCGTATCCCTGATCAGATCGCAGCGCTCCAGATGCTCATACATCCTGTCCCTAGGATCCTCTCCATTAGCTTACCTATAACTGAAGTCAAGCTCACCGGCCTATAGTTCCCTGGGTGATCCCTCTGACCTTTTTTAAACAACGGTACTACGTTTGCTATCCTCCAGTCCTCTGGGACCTCACCTGTGTCCAAGGAAGAGACAAAGATTTGCGTCAGAGGCCCAGCCAAGTCTTCCCTCAACTCCCTTAGCAGCCTGGGGTAAATGCCATCAGGCCCCGGAGCTTTATATGTCTTTAAGCTGCCTAACAGCCCCAACACCTCTTTCCTCGTAATCCTTATTTCCCTCAACCAATCCTCAACTTTGTCAACATCAGCCACAGACATCTGTCCAGTCTCCTGCGTGAATACCGACGCAAAGTATTCATTCAGGATCTCCCCCATTCCCTCAGGCTCTAAGCATAGATCCCCTCCACTGTCCCTAAGAGGTCCAATCTTGCCTCTAACCATCCTTTTGCTCCTTACATAGGTGTAAAATGCCTTTGGATTTTCTTTAATCCTACCTGCCAGAGCCACCTCATGGCCCCTTTTTGCCTTTCTAATACCCCTTTTTAGATCCCATCTACACTCTCTATAAGCTTCCAGCGCTATCTCAGTCCCTAGTTGCCTAGATCTAATGTAAGCCTCTCTCTTTTTCTTGATCAAGTCCTCAATCTCCCTGGTAAGCCAAGGTTCTCTAATCCTACCTTTCCCATCCTTCCTCCTTGCCGGCACATATCTTTCCTGCAGAGAGTTTAGTTTTCCCTTGAAAGACTCCCACATGTACCTCGTCGACCTGCCCTCAAAAAGCTTATCCCAATCCGTATCTTTAAGATCTTGCCTAATCTGGCCGTATCTAGCCCTCCCCCAGTTGTTTAAAGGAATCACATACTCTGCAGATAAAGTGGAACCTGTGGATGTACTGTACTTGGCTTTCCAGAAGATATTTGACGGAAGTGCCACATCAAAGATTATTGCAGAAAATAAAAGTTCAAGATCTAGGTGACATATTGGTACGGATTGAAGATTGGCTAACCAACAGGAAACACAGTTAGCACAAATGGGTCTTTTCCTAGTTGGCAAGGTGTGATGAATGATGTACCACAGGGATCTGTGCCCAAGTCCTCAATTTTCGTAAATGATTTGGATAAAGAAATTAAAGGTTGCTAAATTTGCTGAGAACTCAAAAATAGGCAGGAAAATAAGTAGAGAAGAGGACGTAAGGAGGTGGCAAAGGAGCAAAAATCTGACAAAAGATGTACAGAATCATAGAATCCTACAGTGCACAAGAAGGCCCATGGAGTCTGTACCGGCCACAATCCCACCAGGCCCTATCCCCATAACTCCGTGCATTTACCCTAACTAGCCCCCTCGACACAGTCCATAGTGACCCCCTGCTGCGACACTTTATCCACAGTGACCCCCTGTCAATTTAGCATAGCCAATCTATCTAAACAGCACATCTTTGGATTGTGGGAAGATATCTAAGTACACTACATCCACATGTTCCCCTTTATCCA
This sequence comes from Sphyrna mokarran, assembly GCA_024679065.1. Lineage (NCBI taxonomy): Eukaryota > Metazoa > Chordata > Chondrichthyes > Carcharhiniformes > Carcharhinidae > Sphyrna > Sphyrna mokarran. The sequence continues at coordinate 94,464,649 of JAGIQG010000009.1, forward strand.
CAGCGTATGTGACTCCTTTAAACAATCCCAATCAATTGGTTAAACAAAACCACATTGGCTTTGATTCCCTTGAGTTTTTCCATGTGTCCTGCTAGAACTGGTGGAAGACCACACAGAGAAAGCGCAGACTCCGAACAGGCAGTGACCCAATCCAGGAATCGAACTCAGGTCCTCGGTGCTATGAGACGGTAGTACAAACCGCTGTGCCATGGTGATGCCTGGGCATGTGTGAAATTATCTATTATGGAAGAATAACAAAATACCTAAATGGTGAGAGATTGCAGAACTCTGAGATGCAGAAGGATCTGGGTGTCCTAGTACATGTAATTAAGAAAGCTAATAAAATGTTATTTATTGTGAGGGGAATTGATTCTAAGAGTAGTGAGATTATGCTTCAGTTCAACAGGGAATTGATGAGACATCATCTGGAATATTGCGCACAGTACTGGTCTCTTTGTTTAAGGAAAGATGCGAATGTGTCAGTTCAAAGAAGGTTTGCCAGACTAATATCAGGAATAAGTAGGTTGTCTTATGCGGAAAAGTTGGAGTGGTTTGGTTTTTATCCATTGGAGTTTAGAAGAGTTAAATTCCAGTGTGGTACTGACAGGGTGGATGTGGAGAAGATGCTTCCTCTTGCTGGAGAATCTAGACCTGGGTTATTTTTTAAATTAAGGGGTCTCTCTTAAGACGGAAATGAGGAGAAATTTCTCTCTGAGGATTGTGAATCTTTGGAACTATCTTCCTCCAAAGGCAGTGGGAGCAGGGTCTTTGAATATTTTAAAGGCAGAGCAAGATAGATTCTTGATTAACATGGTTAATCAACCATGGTTGATTAATAACATGGTTGATAACATGGGTTATCAGGGTTCGGCAGGTACATGATGTTACAATCAGATCAGTCACCATCTTATAGAATGACGGATGTCATTGGTTTGAGGGGCCAAGTGGCCTACTTCTCTTAATTCATATGTGTGCTTGTATGTGGCTCCAGGCTCACAAGCAATGTGATGAACTCTTGACTACTCTCTGACATGGCTGAGTGAGACATTCCCTTCAAGGGCAGCTGAGATAGTTGGTCTTGCTGGTGACACCCAATTCCCTTGAAAGAAATAAATTCAAACAAAAGTCAGATGAATCTAATCTCACGAAGGATCCACCCAGATTTTCTATTCTCATTGAGAATGCTCATTATCTAACCTCTGTGAAAAAAGTGGAATGTAATTATGTGGAAGCCTCTCGCGAGGTCTCTTATTGAATAAGAAGCTAATCGGTCCCAAAATCAAGTCATGATAACTGTGTATATTTCTGAGAATGAAGATCCTCTTATATGATGGATATTTATTTATTAGTGTCACTAGTAGGCTTAAGTTAACACTGCAGTGAACTTACTATGAAAATTGCGAAGTCGCCACACTATTTTGCCTACTTGGGTACACTGTGGGTTAATTTACTAAGACCAACACAACTAACCAGCATGATTTTCAGACTGTGGGAGGGCACTGAAGGAAATCTACGCAGGCATGGGGAGAACATACAGACTCTGCTCAGACAATGACCCAACGCTAGAATCAAATCCGGTCCCTAGCTCTATGAAGCAGCAGTGTTAACCACTGTGCCAGCCCCTCACAATATCAAATGCTTTTCTGATCATTATCACCAGATATTGCCTACAGTTCAAGGTGGGATTAAGGATCCTCCAACCACACTACAATCCTGGCTATTTTGAAGTAACATCAGGCTACGTGTAGGTTACAAAACTATGCTAAATTTTTATAAAACTGTGGTTAGGCCTTACATAGAGTCTTGTATTGAGTTATGGACTAGCCACATGTTATGATGTTTGAGCCTTGGAGGAGGTGCAGAAGAGATTTAAATAAATTTTTAAAAAATGTATTCGTCCATGCAACGTGAGTATTGCATTTATTGCCCATCACTAATTTAAAAGGGCAATTAGGGATGGGCATTTTTACCCTTTGAGAATGTGGTTGTGAGCTGTCTTTTTGAACCCGTTGCAGTGCCTGAGGTGTAGGTACATTCACAGTGCTGTTAGGGAAGAAATTCCAGGATTTTGATCCAGAGACAGTGAAGGAACAGCTGATATATTTCCAAATCAGGATGGATTTGGGGAGCCTCTAGGTAGCGGTGTGCCCTAGTATCTGCTGCCCTTGTCCTTCTAGGCGGAAATGGTTGTGAGTTTGGAAGGTGCTGCCTATGGAGACACAATGGTTTCCTGCACTGCATCTTGTAGATGGTGCACATGGCTGTCATTGTGCGTTGGTGGTGGAGACTGAAGATGGTGAATGGGATACTTATCAAGCGGGCTAGTATCCGAGATAGTTCAAACTTCTTGAGTGTTTTGGAGTTGCACTCATCCAGGCAATTGAGAGTATTTCATTACACTCCTGACTTGTGCCTTGTTGATGGTAGACAGGCTTTGGGGAATCAGGAGGTGAGTTACTCACTGTAGCATTCCTGGCTCTGCTTTTGTAATGATGTAGAGATGCCGGTGTTGGACTGGGGTAAACACAGTAAGAGGTCTGACAACACCAGTTTTAAATCCAACTGATTTATTTGATAGTAAACTTGCAAGCTTTCGGGTATTATAGTCTCATTTTCCTGAAGAAGGCTATAACAGCCGAAAGCTTGTGAGTTTACTATCAAATAAATCGGTTGAATTTAAAACTGATGTTGTCAGACCCCTTACTCTGCTCTTGTATGCAGTATTTTATATGGCTAGTCCAGTTCTGTTCCTGGTCAATACTGACGTCCAGGATGTTGAAGATTGCAGACAATTGACAACAGAGGCAGAGAGAAGAAGAGGAAGATTGTTTGTTTGAAAGAGTGTTTGTGATCTGTGATGTGCTATCCAAAAGGGCAGAGGAAGCAGGTTAATGTTTGAAAGGTAATTACATAATTCCTCAAAGCAGAAATGTGTTGGAATGTGGGAAAAGAATGGGGGCAGTGGTGGTGGGTGGGGAATGGATGGGATTAATTGGATAACTTGACCAAGGAGCACACAAGCACAAAGTGGTCTCTACCTTTGCAAGCTGGAAGGGGCTGAATGGCCTACCCCTGCTGTTAATTTGCAGATATTTGTATATGTTATTTGACATTTGTCCATCTAAAGGATAAAAACAGCAAATGCCTGAGACCATCACCACCTGGAGACTCCCCTGCAAGTCATTCACTATCCTGACTTGGAAATATATCAGCCGTTCCTCAACTGTCACTGGGTCAAAATCCTGAAACTCTCGCAGATTGAGGATTGGCTATCTAACAGGAAGCAGAGAGTTGGAATAAATGGGTGCTTTTCTGGTTGACAGTTGGTGACTAGTGGTGTGCTGCAGGGATCGGTGCTGGGACCTCAACTGTTTACCATTATACATAGGCGATCTGGAGGAGGGGACCGAGTGTAGGGTAACAAAGTTTGCTGATAACACGAAGATGAGTGGGAAAATGACTTGTGTGGAAGACGCGGAAAGTCTGCAGAAGGATTTGGATAGGCTGAGTGTGTGGACAAGGATCTGGCAGATGGAGTATAACGTTGGCAAATGTGAGGTTATCCAGTTTGGAAGAAGTAATAGTAAAATGGAATATTATTTAAATGGTGAAAAATTACAACATACTACTGTGTAGAAGGACCTGGTCGTCCTTGTGCACGAATCGCAAAAACTCAGTCTGCAGGTACAGCAGGCGATCAAGAAGGTGAATGGAATTTTGGCCTTTATCACGAGGAGGATAGAATATAAAAGCAGGGAGGTCTTACTGCAACTGTACAAGGTACTGGTGAGGCCACAACTGGAGTACTGTGTGCAATTTTGGTCCCCTTATTTGCGAAAGGATATATTGGCCTTGGAGGGAGTACAGAGAAGGTTCACCAGACTGATACCGGAGATGAGGGTATGAGCTTATGAGGAGAGATTGAGTGGATTGGGCCTGTACTCGTTGGAGTTTAGAAAGCTGAGGGGTGACCTTATAGAGACATATAGGATAATGAAGGGGCTAGATGGAGTAGAGGTCGAGAGATTCTTTTCACTTAGAAGGGAAACCAGAACTAGAAGGCACAGCCTCAAAATAAGGCGGGGTCAGTTTAGAACAGAGTTGAGGAATTTCTTCTCTCAGATGGCAGTGAATGTCTGGAATTTTCTGCCCATCGAAGTGGTGTAGGCTATCTCATTGAATATGTTTAAGTCATGGGTAGGTATATTTTTGATCGATAAGGGAATTAAGGGTTATCTGGAGCAAGCGGGTAAGTGAAATTGATCCACTTCAGATCAGCCATGATCTTGTTGTATGGCGGGGCAGGCTCGAGGGGCTAGATGGCCTAGTCCTGCTCCTATTTTTTATGTTCTTATGTTCCCCTAACAGCACTGTGGGTGTACCTACACCTCAGGGACTGTAGCTCAAGAACGCAGCTCACCACCACCTTCTCAATGGGCAATTAGGGATGGGCAATAAATATGTGGTGATGTGGTCTCTCTTAAGACGGTGATCGTTTGTGAGTTACATGATTGGGCTGGACCCTATACAGAGGCAGCAGGGAAGCAAGGTGTATGCACTGAGATGGGGAGGACCCTCAGTTGGAGCCAGGGAGGGGAAGAGATTCGACCTGTGGAAAGTTCTGTCAGGCTCCCTGTCCTGTATCTATAGTATATTATTAATAAACTGTTTCTCGTTGGAGCCGCGATGGGTTACTTCCATTTCCTACACCATAAATACTGTCATTTATCTCCCTGATGTAAGCGGGATCTTGCTGTGCGGGCAGGTGACTGACACAATCCTGATATTGCAAAACGCTTCCAGGGTTACTCTGTCAGCTGTGAAGAAGCATGGGCTGAGGATATGACAGGTGCTATATCAATGTACAATCTTTCTTTCCCTTACCTTCATACAAGATGACAGCCAGACACACAACGACTCAACAATGTCCCTATTTAATTATCAGATCACCACAAACAACAGCACTGAAGCCAGAGTACAAAACTTTGCAGATATATTTTACAACACGGATTTGAGTGATAATTGACTGGTAAACATTGTTCAAATTACAATAACCTTAAATGTGACACTGATAATCCTTTCAGAAACCCTGTTTAAATATATTTAACGTGTATTGGTATCACAAGTCAGCTTACATTAACAGTGCAATGAAGTTACTGCGAAAAACCTCTAGTTGCCACATTTCCAGCACCTGTTTGGATACACTGAGGGAGAATTTAGCATGGCCAATCCACCTAACCAGCGTGTCTTTCTTACTGTGGGAGGAAACTGGAGCACGCGGAGGAAACCCACGCAAACATGGGGAGAACGTGCAAACTCTGCACAGAGAGTGACCCAAGCTGGGAATTGAACCTGGATCTTCGGCGCTGTGAGGCAGCAATGCTAACCATTGTGCCACCGAGTTGCTTGCATGTCCTCCCGTGCCTGTGACGGTTTCCTCCAGGTGCTTTGGTTTCTTCCTGCACTCCAAAGATGTGCAGGTTGGGTGGATTGGCCACACTAAATTGACCCTTAGTGTCCCAAGATGTGTAGGTTAAGGGGTGTAGCCATGGGAAATGTGTGGGGTTACGGGATAGGGTGTGTGGGAAAGGGCCTGGGGGTAAGGTATATGTCAGAGAGAGTCAGTGCTGGTTCAATAGGCTGAATGGCTTCCTTCTGTACTGTAGGGATTCTGAGTCTACCACTATAACTACAAAACTGAGTGATCATGCAGAATGTGAGCTGTTGCTGTGAGGTTGGCACTCCCACCCCAGAGGCAGAAGGTTCTAGGTTCAAGTCATAGTAAATCCATTCTGTGCAATACTGAGGGGGTGCTACACAGTCATAGGTGCTCTGACAGTCTCGGGTGCCACACTCAGGCACCTGTGGGTGCCATTTGGAAGAGCAAGTGTGTTCTCCTGGGTGACTTAGTGAGTGTTTATCCCTCAACCAGCATCAACACAAAGCCACCCTCCTAAGTTATCTTATCATTGCTCTGTTGCTGATTTTGAGATCTTGCTGTGCGCACATTGATCTGTTGTACCTCTTGACAGTGACTGCATTTTCAAAGAAGGACATCATTGGTTGGGAAAACGCTTCCCGGCGTCACGGAAAGGCTCTGTATCAATGCGATGCTTTCACCGATGTCAATGGAACAAGAGCAGATGCTTGTGTTGCTGCTGTGGGATCTTACTCTGCACAATCTGAAAGCGGAGTTTCCTCCCTCACGGCCGTGATTTCACTTCAGGAAAGGACTGGTTCAGGAAAGCATCATGAAAGGCTCTGCATAGACATAATTCTTGAAACGAAGACACTCAAATGCAAATGGATGCTGGCGCCATGTTGTGGGATCTTCCTGTGCAAAAATTGACCACCACCTTCCTTTACGTGGCAACGGCGGCGTTGACACTTTGGGATGTTCTGAGGCGTGGGAAGGTGTGGCTGTGCGGTCAAGTCCTTCTTCCTTCCCATTAGTTGACCCCTCAGTGACCTTTTGAGATGGATCACGCGCCCAGGTCGCCCCCTTGGCCTAGAGTTTGGGCTGGCAGATGGTGACTGGGGCCGAATTCCTCCGCCCATCCCGCAGCCCTGGGCTGAAGAACGGGTAAAGCTCCTCGATGAAGTTGGCGGTGAAGGTGTAGAGGTGGGACATCTGGTCGGCATCGTAGAAGGACACCTGACCCCCCTCGTAGTCCAGGTAAACGCCGATTTTGCCAGGTTGGGAGGCCGGGGCCAGCCGGGTGGGGGGTGAGGTCAGAGCACGGTAGTTGCTGCCATTCCTCAGCCACATGGCCCAGTAGCCGTCCTGCGGCGACAGGGTGATGTCCCCTTTCCGCTGGGCCGACTCCCGTGCCACCCCCACCACCCACTCCGTCTTGCCCTGCACCTCCACCTCCCAGTAGTGCTTGCCCGCCTTGAACCCCTGGCAGGCCAGGACGCAGGGTGAAGAGTCGAACCTCCGCGGGTCATCGGCAACCTCTTGCCAGCTCTCGTTGACCCCGACGCTGGTCATGTCCTCTCGCAGGGCGAGCCAGGGGCTGGCGGTGTCCGGGTCAAGGGTCAGGAGTGAGGGGACTGCAACAAAGAGAGGAAGCCTGTTACGCCAATCGCAAATCTTGATCTCCTGGAGCCTCAAGCAACACAGGAGAAGGCCATTCAGCCCCTCTGTTATTCTGACCCTTAACTATATTTCTTTTATTCATTCACAGAACATTGCTGGTTGGTCAACATTTATTACCCATCCCTAGTTGCTCGAGGGCAATTGAAAGTTGACCACATTGTCTGTGGCTCTGGAGTCACATGTAGGCCAGACCCAGTAAGAGTTTGCAGATTTCCTTCCCTCTATGACGGGTGGCATGATGCCACATTGCTGTTTCACAGTGCCAGGGACCCAGGTTCAATTCCGGCCTCGGGTGAGTGCTCGTGTGGGGTTTCCATGTTGTCTCTGTGTCTCCCTGGGTTTCCTCTGGATGCTCCGGTTTCCACCCACAGTCCAAAGATGTGCGGGTTAGACGGACAGGTCATGCTACATTGCCCCTTAGTGTTAGGGGGAGAAGCAGAGTAAATGCGTGGGGGTTACTAGGATAGGGCTTGGGTGGGATTGTTGTCAGTGTACGTTCGATGGTTCGAATGGCCTCTTTCTTCACTGTAGGGATTTTATGATTCTAGTGAACCAGATGGGTTTTATGGACAATGATTTCACAGATTCTTACGTCCAGATTTTCTTCTTGTTTAATAGAAATTCCACCAGCGGCTGTGACGGGATTCGAACCTAGGTACCCAGAACATTAACTGAGTTTCTGGAATAATAGCTTGGTGATAATATCAGCAGGACATCGTCATCTTACCAGCCCTGAATTGGTAACCCTAATGCCCTAGAAACATTTGTGTTTGAGTTTCTCGCTCCTCTATTTTGTTGAGGGTGTGTGTTCCACGGAGATTAATTCTTTCTTGGGTTTGAAGAATTGTGTGTTCCCTGGCGTGACTCCTGAACGGTACATAGAATCCTGACAGTGCAAAGGAGGCCATTCGCTCCATTAAGCCTGCACTGACCACAACCCCACAGACACCCTATCCCCATGTATTTACCCTCCTAATCCCCCTGACTCTAAGGGATAAATCACCATGGCCAATCCACCTAACCGGCACATCTTTGGACTGCGGAAGGAAACCGGAGGGAACCCACACCAAAATGGGGAGAACGCGTAAACTCCACACAGACAGTAACCCAAGCCGGGAATCGAGCCCCGGTCCCTGGCGAGGTGAGGTAGCAGTGCTAACCACTGTGCCACCGCGCCGCACCCCCAACTCTAATTTCTGCCTATAAATAGTAACTGGTTCCAGAAATTTAACTCCCAGGAAGTGCCTGGTTGGAGGGCTGACAGGAAACTTTCAGGGCAGACACATGAGGGGTTAAAGGAATGAATCAGCCTGCTCATGATTTGTCTCAAATTGTTAACAATTTAATTCTTTTTTCTCCCTCCACATTTCGAATTCTTTACCTGGGAAGATGCTGTTCCTCATCTCCTTCCACACCCGGTACTGGAGAGGGCCTTTGAATAGGCCTACGCACAGCTTTGCGGAGAGCACTTTGGGGTGTTGAATGTCCTCGTGGGGCCTGTGCATAGTGAGAGTACAGTAAGTGAAAGAGTGACTGGTGGTATGGAACCAGTGACAACGGATCTGAGTGAGGGGACGGGGGTTTGTTTGTGGGGGGGGGGCGGATCCATGCAGGTGATTGTTAAGACATGCAGTGATCCATTTATTTATTTAAGTTTTTTTTTTATTAGTGCCTCAAGTGGGCTTACATTAATGAAGTTACTGTGAAAATCACCTAGTGCCACGCTCTGGCGCTGTTTTGGGTACATACTAGGACACTTAGCATTCGTCAATGCATTTAAGCAACACAGCAAGGGCAACAGGCCCTTCGGCCCAACGACCCGCGCCGGCCGCCGGTCAATACTATATAGTAGCAAAATCCATTATCCATTTTAATATTCCTATAAT